>AWOL01S0007370.1:127986-164526 GCA_000715115.1 Nicotiana otophora | reverse complement strand
TTCATTGTGATGCATATGCGGCGAGATAAGGGTGGATCAAGTATATTCAAATCAACCCACCAGAGACCGATATCATCTCCCATACAAGGCCTCAGACGAAGCCATCTGAATACTCGATTGGTAGTTGTTATTTTAGGAAAACTCTGCAGGCGGCAAGAACTGATCCCAAGAACCCACAGACTCCATAATATAGGCACGAAGCATATCCTCCAATATATGAATAGTTGATGACGTCCAAATCCACTACTAAAGAGTAAATGGACACGATCGCATGCAATATAATTTACCTAACTATGAGTCTGAGTCGGATCCCATAGAAAATAATATGTAGGAGATTAGGCGTGTAAGAGAATTATCACTTATTATGCTAAGCCAAACACTTAGAATGGTTTTGGGAATATTTATGTCTAAATGCGTAAATGTAATTTAACCTAGAAAGAAAGTAAAATGATAAATGGCTACAAGCATGGGTGCAATAGGAATTACACTCAAGTAACGGTCCAATGTATTTCACCATTTTACAAATATGAGCGAGTTTATGTTAATTAGCCTCGAGTAATAATTCTATATTAGCTTCTTTCAAAGACTAACACCACCTCCTAACTGAATTATCCCTAAAACAACTAAGAGATTAAGCTCACCCGAATATGGCTACAAGTAGTTCAATCCTATCCCTAGGTAAAATCTATAAAGTGAGGGTTAAAGCTTCAAGTTCTTGTTAATTAATCTTTCCCAACCCCAAATTATATTTTTCAAAATTAATTCGAAGTTAATGAGCGAGTCATAGGGTTAGCTAATCTCTTTGAAAATATTAAAGAACAAGAATAATTAAAGAAACAATAACTCACTTCATTATAAATAAAAATCGTTCAATACATAAGCACAACAAGGTATTTAATCCACACTTTAAATATGAATATTTCCATAAACAAGATTCAAGTATTGAAAAAAATACTATACACTTAGATATTCAATACAAAGCAAGGAAATGAAGAAATAAACATAAATGGGTAAGAAATTCTCAACCAAAAACTCCAAATCTTCAAGACTCAAGTGTGTGTGCAAGAACCCTAGCTTCCAAACTTGTCTTCTCTAGTCATGAAACTGAAAATTAAACCAAAGATGTGTTTCCAATAAGCTAGGTCGTGTATTAGTGGGTTTGGATTGGAGAAAATATGAAATGCCAAAATTGTCCATTGCTGAAGCCCGTTGACAGCACCTGTGGAGGGATCCTCGCAGGTGGGGTTCCGTAGATGCGGATAGCCTCTTGCAAAAGCGACCTTTGATGGAAAACATTTACTCTGCAGAAGAGGACTTACACGCACAGATACAGACATCAAGCGTAGAAATGCGACTGCATATGCGTTTCCTCACTTGCAGATGCGATCCCAGCGAAGATTGCTTGAATTCCGGAGATGCGACCTTCTCCACGCAAATGCGAGGTCGCATAAGCGCACAGTGTTCCGCAGATGCAGAATTGCTGAAGGAATTTGCACTTGTTTTACACTGTTTTGCTCAATTCCACTTCAATTGAATTCAACTCTTTTCATGGCATCATTTACTTGAAAATCTAGCAATACACACTATAGACAACCTCATATCATAATTAACGAATACAGAAACTAAAGAAAAGGGACTAAAATAAATAATAAAGTCACCACTCATCAATAGTGCGCTCGGACTGTCCATCCGTTTGAAGGTAGAGTGTTGTTCTCAACTCAACCCGTGTGTCCAACTCACATTGTATGACTTTCCAGAAGCGCGATGTAAAATGCGTACCCCGGTCAGAGATGATGGATACCGGCACGCCATGAAGTCGGACAATCTCGCGAATATAGACCTGAGCCAGCTACCCTGAAGAATAAGTACCACTGGAATGAAATGAGCCGACTTGGCTCCTATCCACAATCACCCATACGGCATCAAGTTTCATTCCAGTCCGTGTGATCCCAACAACGAAATCCATGGTAACTCGCTCCCATTTCCACTCGGGAATATCACGTCTCTGAAGCAACCCACCTAGTCGTTGATGCACAAACTTCACCTGCTCACAATTTAGACACTGAGCTATTATGTCATTCTTCATCCTCCTCCACCAATAGTGTTGCCTTAAGTATGACATATCTTAGCAGAACCCGGATGAATGGAGCACCGCTAACTATGGGCCTCCTGCAGAATCAACTCATGCAAGCCATCAACATAGGGCACACATAGCTGGCCCAATATCTGTAACACACCGTAATCCCCAATAGTAACCTTCTTAGCATCGTCGTGTTGTACCGTGTCCTTAAGGACAAGTAAATAGGTGTCGTCATACTGACGCTCTCTGATACGATTATATAGAGAAGACCAAGAAACCATGCAAGAAAGAACACAACTCGTCTTCGAAACATCCAACCTAACAAACTGGTTGGCCAAGGCTTGAACCTCCAATGCTAATGGCCTCTCTGTTGCCGGTAGATATGATACACTGCCCAATCTCTACGCCTTTTGACTCAAGACATCGGACCCCACATTGCCCTTCCTAGGATGATATAGAATGGTGATATCATAGTCCTTAGGCAACTCTAACCACCTCCGATGCTGCGAGTTAAGATCCTTCTATTTGAACAAATGTTGTAGAATCTGGTGATCGATATAGACCTCACAAGGGACACCGTACAAATAGTGCTGCCAAATCTTCAAGGCATGAACAATTGCTGCTAATTCCAAGTCATGGAAAGAATAATTCTTCTCATGCACCTTCATCTGTCTAGTCACATAGGCAATCACCCTACCGTCTTGAAGTAACACCGCACCGAGGTAAACACATGATGCAACACAATACAAAGTGTAAGACCCTGAACCCATAGGCAATACCAACACGGGGGTTGTAGTTAGAGCAGTCTTGAGCTTTTGAAAGCTCTCCAACACTCATTTGTCCATCTGAACGGAGCACCCTTCTAGGTCAATCAGGTCATACGTGCAATAATAGATGAGAAACCCTCTATGAAATGACGGTAATGCCATGTCAAACCAAGAAAACTCTGGATCTCAGTGGTTGAAGACGGTCTAGGCCAACTCTACACTGCTTCAATCTTCTTCAAATCTACCTTGATCCCATCACTCGATACCACATGACCTAAAAACACCACCAAGTTAAGCCAGAATTATCACTTTGAAAATTTTGCATACAATATTTTTTCTCTCAAGGTTTGAAGCACAATCCTCAAATGCTGCTCATGAACCTCTCGGATCCGGGATTACATCAGGATGTCGTCAATAAACACAATGAAGAATGAGTCAAGATAGGGCTGGAATACAGTGTTCATCAAGTGCATAAATATTGCTGGTGCGTTTGTCAACCAAAATAACATCACAAGGAACTCGTAATGACCATTCTGAGTCTTGAAAGCAGTCTTTGAACTATCCGGATCCCGAATCTTCAATTGATGATAGCCTAACCGAAAATCAATATTTGAGAACACTCTGGCACCCTGCAACTGATCAAATAGGTCATCAATGTGTGGCAATAGATACATATTCTTTACTCTAATCTTGTTTAATTGCCGATAATAAATACACATGCGCATAGAACCATCCTTCTTCTTCACAAACAAGACCCGAGCACTCCAAGGTTACACACTAGGCCAAATGAAACCCTTATCAAGGAACTCTTGCAACTGCTCTTTTAACTCTTTCACCTCTGTTAACGCCATACGATATGGTGGAATAGAAATGGGCTTAGTGCCCGACAACAAGTCCATGCCAAAATTTATATCCCTATTGGGCGGCATGCCCGGAAGATCTGATGGAAATACATTTGGATAGTCTCTCACTACCGAAACCGACTCAACGGTAGGAGTATCAACACTGACATCTCTGACAAAGGCTAGATATGCATCACACCCCTTCCCAACAATCCGATGTGCCTTAAGGAAAGACACCACCCTATTAGGCACATAATCCAAAATACCCTTACACTCCAACCACAACAAACATGGCATAGCGAATGTCACCGTCTTGGTGTGACAATAGCAAATAGCATGATAGGGCGATAACCAATAAATGCCCAAAATAACATCAAAGTCTATCATACTAAGCAACAATAGATAAACTCTGGTCTCAAACCTTCCAATAATAACTAAAAACGACTGATACACACAGTCAACAATAATGGAATCTCCCACAAGCGTGAACACATAGATATGAGAACTCAAAGAATCACTGGATATACACAAATACAGAGCAAAGTAAGATGATACATATGAATAAGTGGAGCCTGGATCAAATAAGACTGATGCATCTCTATGACAAACCAGAATAATATCTCTGATAACTGAGTCTGATGCAACCACCTCCATCATACTCTTCAACCTAAGGTTAGTTCTGTTACTTTGGTTGTACTCATACTACACTCTGCACTTCGTGTGCAGATCCAGGTACATGTGAACGCGATATTTGCTAGATCTGATGTTAGTACCTGCTCGAAGACCTCGAGGTAGCTGTTATTATGCCCGCAGACCTTGGCTCTTCTTCCTTTCATTTTATTTCAGTCATCTTTATCAGTTATCTATGAGAGTTACACGAAATCTAAGGGTCTAAACGGGTAAAAGTTTCACATATAAGGTCGCGTACAAACTCGTCACCTCGTGTACAAGTCTTCCACGTAATTCTAATAGTTTAATCAACCAATCACTGTGGTGTAGTTCCCCCACACAAAATTAGGCAAGATACTTGCCTCGAACAAGATAAATCAATCCACTAAAAATCCATTCCCGTGTGAAACAACTTGCATACGACTCGAATGTAGCAAAAATAACTTAATATCATAAATAAAAGCCATGAAAAACAATTCAATCTTTAATGAAATAAAAAAGTCAACTCAAAAGGTCAACCCCTGGCTCGCACCTCAGAACATGACCAAACTTACAAATTCTGAGAACCCATTCCAATTCGAGTCCAACCATACAAAAATTATTCAATTCAAACCTTAAATCGACTTTCAAATTCTCAATTTATTATTTAGGAAAGCATTTACAACCCCCCCCCCCATTTCTCCAACACAAATCACTAATTAAATGATAAAAACAATGATAGAATCATGAATAATTGAAAAATCCAAGTCGAAAATACTTATCCCCGGTCCAAACCGTGAAAATCCCTTCAAAAATCGCCCAAAATCGAGCTCTACAACTCAAATTGTGTTAAAATGAACCAAACCCTCGAAATAGAGTAATATATAATCTGCCAGGTTATTGCCACGACCCAGCCTAGGGCCGCGGCGTATAATCGACACTAAGTGCCGATCATCACTAAACTTGATAATAATCTACTAACTATGAATATAAACAAATAAACTGAACAAGCATAAGCATTGCTGATAAGAAATGTTCAATATGGAAAGTTGACAAGCCTAACACAAGCTGGCATATATAACACGAGCCTTGTATCTTTCAACTTCATTTTTCTCATTTATTTTTCACAAAAAAAAAACATTTATAACCAACTGGTTTTATACCAGCAGGTGTTTGTACTACTAGTCCAAAGACCTCTCTTTTAGCAAGTGCGTTCAATTCTGATTGAATTACCCCTTGCTATTTTGGCCAATCAGATCTTTGTCGACATTATTCGACAGATCGGGGTTCAAAATCCTCACTATCTTGCATAATGTTAAGTGCAACAGTATAAGCAAAAATATTATCCACGACTATTTCAGATCGATTTAAATTAATTCCATCACCAGTAGAACTTATTAAAAGTTCTTTGCTCACTTGAATCTCGGGGTCAGTGATTTCTTCAGGAATCTCATAACTAATCAGATCTTAGGTCTCTTCAGGGGATCCCTTTATAGTATCGTTTTGATCATTTGTCAATTTTCTTTTTCGAGAATTTTGATCTTTAGAACCCAAAGGCCTACCACGCTTCAGGCATACTTTAGGTTCACTAGTTCTCATGCTAGTAGATGGCCCTGCTGGGACATCAATTCGTATAGGCACATTCTCTATAGGGATATGTGACTTAGTTATCCTTTTCAAATCAGTAAATGCGTCTAGCATTTGATTTGCTATATTTTGTAAATGGATGATCTTCTGGACCTCCTAATTACATATAGGGGTACGTGGATCAAAATAAGATAATGATGAAATTTTTTACACAATTTCTCCTTTGATTTCCTTTATCTCTCCCCCTAATTGTGGGAAATTTGTTTCATCAAACCGACAATGTGCAAATCGAGCAGTAAATAAATCTCCCGTCAATGGTTCAAGATAGCGAATAATAGAGGGTAATTCAAACCCAACATATATTCCTAACCTTCTCTGTGGGCCCATCTTACTGCGTTGTGGTGGTACTACTGGCACATATACAACATATCCAAAAATTCATAGATGGGCAATATCTGGTTCATGACCAAAAACTAATTATGACGGAGAATATTTATTATAATGTGTCGGTCTGAGACGGATAAGTGATGCTGGATGCAAGATAGCATGATCCCAAACAGTAGTGGGCAATTTTATTTTCATAAGTAGTGGTTTTGCTATTAATTGTAGGCGTTTAATAAATGACTCTGCAAGGCCATTTTGAGTATGAACATAAGCTACAGGATGTTCAACTTTTATCCCAACTGATAGACAGTAATCATCAAAAGATTGAGATGAGAATTCTCCAGGATTATCAAGGTGAATAACCTTTATAGGATAATCTCGGAATTACATCCTTAATCGAATTATCTGGGCTAATAGCTTGCAACCTGCATGTTTAATAAGAAGTTGCTGCAAATCATTTCATTGAGTTGCTTGCAACCTGCCTGCATCAGTTGCTTGTAGATAAACTTCAACATAGTACTAAATGGATAATCTTTTTCAGGAAGATTATCTATAGTGGAGTAATGAATGAATATCCACAATATAATAATTTCATAATAGGTAATGCATTTGTATGTGGGTATGTGCCCGTAAGCTTTGTACCTTAAGAAATAAAAGAAAGTAGAAGATTTCCTTTGTCGGGAAAAAAGCAAAATTAAATGTGCAAACTTTAAGGAAGAAGTTGTATATCAATCAAATATAGATTTTTTTTTATATATAGTTAAATCTTACAAAATTTTAAATTTTTAAATATTGGAAATTCTTAGATAGTTCAAACAAGGAAAATTTCAAATTTTAATTTATTTGTAATCTTAAATATTAAAAAAATAATTAAAAGATTATTTTGTCCTATAGTAACTCTATTTTAAATTAAAAGGATAAAAAATGTGAACGCGACGAGCAAGGGAGTATTTATGAAAAACCATTTTGAAAAGCTAAACCAAAACAAACCGGTTGAAACGGGGAATAGTAAACAACTCAAAAACGGGTTAAGACTCTAATTTCTACTTCTCTGTGAACATCGCATTAGGGTTTCGAAAATCAGCCACGATGGTCCGAAATTCCCAAATCAACCTCCGTCATCTGCCATATTACTGATTCCTCAGCTCATCGCCGCCGTCCACTACTCCGATTTAGGTAAAGGTTACAACTTTCCTCCATTTCTTTTACTATTTCCCCTTTTAAAATTCATAACTAATTAATTTAAACTATTTTTAATTTAAAATATTCTTTTCATGGACACTATTCTCGAGTATGCTTAAGGGTTAGAGACGTTTAAAGAGATTGAGAAAAGATGAAATAAAGAGGCCGACTTACAAAATAGTGTAAGTATTTAGGTATGGGCTTTTCCTCAAACCCTGGTTGACGCTCCTCTGTGTAGCGTGTCCCTTAGTTCCTCTTCACAGTTTGATTTAAGCTTTCATCCTCTTCCTTTTAGACAGATCTAGAGTGATATTTACACTATTAATCAAGAAAAAGAGAAGAAGACTTCTTTAAGTTCTCTCAAGCAGGCCACCTTTGATAAAGAAACATTCTCTACATGTACACGGGGATAATCATAAGGTGACGCTCACGAATTCTATTTTTTTTAAAAATATTTCCCGTGACATGGGTGACTTTGTAGGTTGGAATATGCGTATTGCAGTTTGTATCATGAGTAGCTACCCCTCATCATCTGAACTATTTGAATGACTTGCTATTATTTTGATAAAAATGGATTACAACATAAAGTGTATTGGCCTAGATATTGCTTGTGGCCTCAAGATTATGCTCTACTGCACTAAGCTGTTTTTTTACTGAATAACATTTACTTATCTGATAAAAAAACATCAACATTATGCTCAGCGCCTACTTATTATATTACTTATATTACCCAAGCAGTCAACTTAATGGTCGGGGAAAATATGCATGAAATTTTCTGCTGAATCCCTTATTGACCGATGAGACTTGAATTCAGTGATTTTTTTTATGAAGAGACTTGAATTCAGTGATAAATACTTGAAATACAAAAAAATTCATAGTTTTCCTTTTAAATTTTTTTTCCTGCAAGGATGGTGGGGCAAGTTCTCTGAGGGGTTTGCTTAAACCTAATACTAGCCCGATTAGCTTTTTAGATTTATCGGGGAAAAGAGGAAACCTGGAGTATTCTTTAGTCCGTGTCTGTCCGCCTCCACCTTTCTTAATTGCTTTCACTCATTTGTGTCTGGTGTAATTTCCTTATGCACAAAGTTGCCAAAGAAAAGATTACTTTGTTAAAAAGATCAGCTAGTTCCTGCAGATGCAGATATGCATCCTGCAATGAATAGATATTTAGCAGAAGTTTTCAGTGTCGGCAGTGATATACATTGATAGGGGAACTTTAGTTACCTAGTGTGTCATCTTCGAATCACTTTGGAATTATCCAGTCAGAATTTGCTCTAGTAAACTTTTTGTTGGGTTATTGATCATGGTCACAGGGAGGTTAAAAGCCTAGCAAGCTCTTGACCATTAGTGAAGAATGACATAAGCATTTAATAGCTCATCTGTTTCTTCCTGGTGACAAACGAGTATCGGTGGCGATTCATTTTCCCCTTTTTGTTGCATAGGATGAGTAGGAAGGCAACATTGCCCAATACCCATTTTCTAACTTTGAATTGCTTATTTATAGATAAGCTAATGACTGGTGGCTTCCTCCTACCTTGAACAGCTCAGTTTTAGTGTTGTCAAAGGTGAAAAGCGCTAAAAAGCGATCCAGGTCTATTAGGGCTTTAAGCGCAAAGCGCAATTAAAGTGTGGGCTTTAGTTAGAAAAGGCGCAACGAAGAAAAAAAATAAAAGTATATATGTAATGCAAGAAAAAAAGCTAACAATTTCACTCATAATGATTTCCTTAAAAATTAATAATATCTTTTAACCAATATCTTTGTACCACTCTATTCAAGATAGAACTTATTGGGCAATGAGGCGTGGGCCTTAGTACCTTGCATACACTAAAGCGCAACCTAAGTGAGGTGAAGCGCATACCCTGAGCTTTTTTGAGCTTTAGGGCTTAAGCGCGCCTCAAATGAGCCTTTGACAACATATACCCGAACAGAATATATTGCATGGGAATCAACCTTCAGACTGCACACTCTAGTGATGGACATCAAAATAGTCTAATCTCAGGAGGTGCATTAAAGCTAACACCTCTATACAATTATATACCCATTTTTGGTTTCTGTGGGACCAAGTTATGTCCTTTGTGTGGTTCAGGAAAGTTTGATGGCTTTTTTTATATTCTTTAAACAATGGACACCAAGAAGACATGCAAATTATAACCTATTACTTTGTTTCTCCTTGGTATCCTAAATATTGTGGTGATTCACAGTCCCCTACTTTCTCCTCCAATGAGAATGTAGGCTACGATAGCCCTACATCTCTGGTTATTATACCCAGAGTGCCATGCACATTGTTTCACCCCGGTCATATTGCTGATGATTGGCAGTTAAGTGGATGCACATCACATCTAGGACACGCTTTTTTATGCTTATGAACTTTTGGACTGTTAAGTGGATTGCTTGTGCTTTTTTGTGCCTTCCCTGGTGTTTTTTTTTTAATTTTCTTTAAACATTGGACACCAAGAAGACATGCAAACGATAACCTATTAGTTTGTTTCTCCTTGGTATCCTACATCTTGTGGTGATTCATAGTCCCTTACTTTCTCCTCCCAATGAGAATGCAGGCTATGATAACCCTACATCTCTATTTAGTCATTTTTACAGAAGGTACTAATCGTAATCTATGACCATTTAAACTTGTTGCTTCTCTTTTGGTCCCTACCCCAGAGTGCCGTGCACATTATCTCACCCCTGTCATGTTGCTTATGAGTGGTGGTTAAGTGGATGGACAGCACATCTGGGATTTGTTTGTTGGAGTGCTGATGTGGAAATTAGGAACTTTGTGATAGACTAAAAACTATAAGCCAACTTGTACTAGATGGGAAGAGTTCAGTTGTTCCTTATTGTCATATCCTTGCTGGGTGTTGTTTTCTTGAATGTTCTTTTGCTTAGAAAAGCTTGTGTATTCTCTTTATTCTGTTAAGAGGCGAATTTATTTTTATTTGGTTACCCGTTGACTGCTACTTCTTCTATTAAACTAAGCTTGTCTCCACATTCCTAATATACTACATTCATGTGATAGGACAGTAATACCCATAATAAAATTAAAAAAATACTATCTTATCTTATCCTATAAACTTTCTGTAGCTACTTAAGTTCAATGAATATAGACATGTTCTGAATTTAGACAAATATAATGTCATTGTTCTCTTGACTTTGTATACTCATTTATGGTTTGTTGTTCGAGAAGAAGTCACATTTATTTCGAAAGATAACAATAAGTTGGATGGCCTACTGGTGGAAGCCAACAACGTGTGCACCTTTTTTTTTTAATCAAGTAAAGGTAGGAAAACAAGTGCAAGTTATAACTTATAGTTTATCTCTTCTTGGTGGCTTCTGGTGATTCATAGTCCTTTCTTTCTCCTTCTAATGAGATAGGAGGCTATGATCGCAGTAAATCTCTGTTGGGTATACTTTTCCAGAGGTTCTAAGCTCTGGTCATTCATGCTTTGACCTTTCTCCTCGCCTCCAACCCGAGGCACCATTACACATCATCTCATCCCTTGCCTTCTGCATTGCTTACGATTAGCATTCACTGGGTGGAAAACGAATGAAGGATTTGCTGAGTCGGAGCTGTAATGTTGAAGGTGTGAAGTTTTGATAGACTAGAAGATAGAACTACATTAGTATTAGATGGGGAGAGTTGTTTCTGTAGCAGGAATTGGAAATAATTCTAATTGAGTAATTATTCTGGAAGTCCGTCCACCTAGAAAGGCTTGTGTGTTTTCTTTGTTATAAATGATACTATGAGTGTGTTTTCTGTGGTGATGCTTTTTAGTCATTTCTGAATGTTTCTCTCTTTATACATTTCTTTATAGTTGTTTCATCCTCCCAAAAACCTAAGAAACTTAGGTTTCTATCTCTTCTAATGTGTTTTCCTCTTTGGTTGTCCACAATTCACTTTCTTGTTAATGTTGTTTCACAACCAGTTTGACATGAATTAGTATATTTTCCAGATGTGCTCTGGGGTGTTGGTTTTGGCTGCTGTTGTGGGACTTTAACTATTTTTCAATATTTATCGTCTTTTATTTGGTCAACCAAATACTTTCACTGTTTATCATTAAAATAGGAGAACTGTTTTAGAAAGTTTAATATTTTCAATCTACAATATCGAGGATACCTTGGCTTCTTCTGCACTACAGTTCTCCAAACTTTTGAAGATAGTCTTCCACAATGAGCAATAGGATGGAGTGAAAAGGATATAGGATAAAAAAAGATATACGACACATTCTCTTTCCTTTGTGAAAGAACTTCGCTGTATAAGCTTTATAAAACAGCAGTATAGTGGATTCCATTTATCAATCTACATCAGTAAAAGCTAGAAAATTCCTGTCTCGACGGAGAGACTTTCCTGAATCACAAAGCATTGAAACTTCGAAGACATTATTCCCATCATTGCTACTTTTTTTGATAGACAAGGAAAATCCTTTCCCCAATTAACTTAAACAATATATGTACTTGGCAAACTTTGCTGTGATTGCATTTCAAGATGGATAGCTCACATCAAATCCCCTATAGTCTGGTAAAAAATGATTACGGAAGATATTGAGTGATTGTTTGCTGTATATTGTTGCCCTACAACATGTGAGTGATGAACATTTTCCTTCAAAGTGGAAAATGAAGCTACACTCACTCACACATCCTCTTTGCGCCGCTGCATAATTTTGTGGAATATGGAATAGCTGTAGGAATTCTTTGCTTTTCCACTTTGTGGGTCTTTTGTTCGTACAATGCAATTGGACAAAAAGGAATGCAGAAAATATCAAGTGATTGTTTGTTGTATCCTGTTTTCCGACAATACATGAGTGATGAACAGTCTCCTTCTTCAAAGTGGAAAAGGAGGCTACAATCACTCGGACAGCCTCTTGCTGTTATCTTTTGGAATATGCAATAGCTGTAAAAATCATTTGCATTCCCATCCTGGGAGTATTTTGTTGATACCGTACAATTGGACAGAAGGATTACAGAAAATACTGAGTGATTGTTTGCTGTATCCAGTTGTCCTATAAAGTTGAGCGATGAACAGTCTCCTTCTTCAAAGTGGAAAAGGAGGCTACAGTCACTCGCACATCCTCTTAGCTTGCTGCTTTGGTTAATTTTTGTTTTGTTTCACTACTTTATGTACATGTTCCTAGTTTTATGGGGCACTTGGTCAGAATTTTAGCTCTGAAGCACGATATCAGACATTACTTGCATGTTTGAGCCCAAGTGGTGACAAAATGAGTTGTGTTGAGGTGACCATTGAAACTTTTGAAATATGATTTAATGAAATGTAGGTTTTGAACTGGTTTTTATGGTTACTGGTTAAGGTTGACTCTCACTCACTTCTCCTTTTTATAAAAACAAAAATAGAACACCTCATCCACGGGGCCTATAATCGCCAACATTAAAACCTCCCAAGGTTCAGACATACAAAAATGCAGCAACCAACACCACAACCACACACGTCGGCGGGACCAGGAGCTGCAGGGGCAGAGTCCAGCCAGGCAAGTAGAGATGCGCCACCGAAGCAGGTGGCAATGGCACTGGAGCGTCTGGGGCAGGCGAGTAGACTCATAGCTGATATCAGACTTGGCGCAGATCGGCTTCTGGAAGCCCTATTTGTGGCGGCTCAGCCACAACACTCTTCTAAACCTTTGCATCTTATCCTCAAAGAAGAAGCTTCTATGAGACAACACCTACAAGACCTTCGCTCTGTTGGAAGGCAGTTGGAAGATTCTGGTGTCCTCAATGATTCCCTTCGATCACGAAGTAATTCATGGGGCCTCCACATGCCCTTGGTTTGTCCCGATGGTGCTGTTGTTGCATATGCATGGAAGAGACAACTTGCTGGTCAGGCTGGTGCATCTGCAGTTGATAGGACCAGGTTAGCCCTCAAGGCCTTTAATGATCAGAAACGACGATTTTTCCCACACCTTGATACCAATGCTGGTGAGGAGGGTGCTACAAAGAAACTTTGTGGTCCTCCGTCAAGTGATCAAGAAGAAACTTGTGAACTGGAAACAGTGTCTGAAGTTTTGACACATCTGAAAAAGGAGGTTCCAAATGTAACAACTTTCTCCTACCAGCGTTTGGATTGGTTAAAGCGGTCTACCTCGTTGCCCTCTTCGACCAGTGAAAATTCTATTGAATTATCGAAAGATAATACTTTCCAAAGCACGACAACCTTAAGACAAGGATCATCTGATGATGTTGTTCCAGACAAGGTTGCTATAATCGAATTGTTGATACCTTCTGTTTTTAGAGCCATAGTATCAGTTTCCCCTGCCGATTCATTGGATCCTGATGCTGTAGCATTCTTCTCGCCAGACGAGGGTGGTAGCTATGTACATGCGAGGGGATTTTCAGTTCATCATGTATTTAGGCACATCACGGAGCATGCTGCTATGGCTTTACAGCATTTTACAGGTGTCGGTACCGAGACAGCCTTGCTTTCTTTGCTGCTCTGGGTCTGCAGCTACCAAACTTTGTTCTCAAAAGTTTGCAGCAAGTGTAGCCGGCTACTATCAATGGACAAAGAGTCTGCAATGCTACTGCCTCCTGTGTATCGCCCTTACCGGAATTTTTGTGCTGGAAAATTCTTGTCAAAGTCTGTCTCAAAAGAGGACCTAAGTGTGGATTCTACTCAGGGTTTTCATATCGACTGCTTTTCTGAGGAAGCATAGAAAATCTGCCTTCTGATACCTGATCTGGAACATTGCACAAAGAAATTCCAAATCTATCTTCAACAATTTGAACCTCTTCCCAACTAGATAGTAGCAGCTTTTGTACTTTCTTCCCATAGTAGCAGCATTGTATTTTGTTTTCCTGCATTTAAGTTCCTTTCTCTTGTTGGAAAAGTGTAGCTTTTGCTCCCTTTCTGACCATCCTGATCTTGAAGATTGTATCTAGAAATGTCAAATTTATAGGTTTTTTTACAATTTGGACCTCTTTTCAACCAAAAAAAGGAAAGGACCTCATCCGCTCTGGTTAAAAAGTAGCATGTAGCATTCGAAATCCACATCTTATCGATTCGAACAATTTTCCATGTTCAACTTTTATTCATCCATAGTCGTAAGTTGGAACATCAAATTTAAATCGATGCTTTCTTAGAGGCCTAGTTGTTTAGTGCTCTCCTCTTGGGGAGAAGTTTTAAATCGATGCTTTCTTAGAGGCCTAGTTGTTTAGTGCAATGTATTTCTCAACCGAACCAGAAAGTTCCATTTCAATTGAGCCTGGTTTGAAATGGTAGCTTTCCAACATACTCGATTGTAGCAGCTCCTCAATCATTGTAGGTAAGCTCGCAAACTCTTTTTACACTGTTTCAGCCCAAAACAGAAACACCAGACTGATTCTTCTCAGTAACCTATTTGTGCAGACACAATATGAAGAGCATGAAAAGCTATCTTGAAGGGACATCTTGTAAAAGAACCTGGATGATGAAACTTTTGAAAGCTCTTGAAAATGTCTTGTAGTAAGAAGATCTAAAGCTCTTGGCTGAATAGGTAGGCACATAAGATAAAAGTATGTTGACTGAGGCCCCCGCTTAAAATGTTGACCCTTGCTTAGTAGTGGGGCCCCTCGACCTTGACCTGTTCGTTATGTGGAGCAAACACCTACTTTGAGGAGAAAGAAATCCTTTCCTAAAGTGAGTTCTAGATCTCTGGTTGTGTTTGGAATAAAAATAAATGATATGATTAAATAGGTAGCTAGTCGTTCAAATGAGACCCACCAAGAAGAATAAATCCTTTGTATTGCACACATTCACAAGTCCACCGTTAACAATTTCCAGATTCCCCTTTCTGTGTTGAACAATGAATATATTTATGTAGGAATTTCGTCAAGAATGATTTCTAACATGAGGAATTCTTTAAACAACTCAAAGGCTCGATACCCATAGGCTTTTAAAACCAGCAAATATTATAAATCACCATAAGATATTCCAAGGAATAGCATATAGGGAGACCATCATTTTAAACAACTCGACTGCCTGTTACATTCTTAAAATTAATATTAAAGTGTCAAGTAGGGAATTACCACAAGTTACAGTGTGCTACCATCTTCTAATATTGAATGCCAATGCAAAATACCTTGGCCAGCAGGAAGGTCTACTTCCTTACTGATTTTCTTTCAATCGTCCATAAGCAAGGTTGAAAAATCTTTCAAAGGACAGTACAATTTTCAGAAAGCTACACTAGCGACAGATTTATGTAAAGGATTAGCAGCGATTTTCCCTCTTGTTGTGAACTTACTTCTGGTTCTACATTATCTTTTTTGTCTTTCATTATACTTTTGGTTCATTTATGCCATTATCAAATTATTTTATATTTGTTGCTATTAACGGAGCTCTAGCACCAAGTGCCTTGATAGACACTATGTTGTCAACATCTTCAAGAAATAAATTTAAATTTATTCTTCATGTTGTAAAAATGAGATGTTTCGTTTAGTATTGAATGTAATAATTTTCAATTGAAAATTGCAATATTTGACAAAAGTTTAACGAAGGTTAAGTTGCTCAATTTTTAATTGTCCAGAGCCAAATTAAACATTTTTCTCGAAAATGAACTTCTCACTTCGAATTTGGGTATATTCCACAATATTATTGACGAGGAATGAGCTGTCCGATTCTTCAACACTTACAATGTCCGACCACGTGTCCTACTAACAGTGAAAGCCGCCTGTTGTCACGTGCGACTCATGTGACTGCCGATGATGCTACCTAGGACCACGACAAAACGCCGTCTACTAAACGGCGACCATGCCGTTAATTCCTCCACCAACACCAATAACTGCTGTTTTTAGCTGAATGAACCACGTATCCAACACCAAACGGTGGACCCCACAAAGCAAGCTCATTTCATTACGGGCCTGACACGTTGTTGCCTCCAACAAAAAGGTGCCCTCACTGCTTTTCAAATGCCCATTAATTAAATTAAGCATGGTCTTTGATTACTAATCATGCTTATGATACTATTGTTTTGACTAATTTGCCCCTACTGATGTGGCTTAATTAGGAGATTGACCTTAGCTCCAAAGTTTTGGAACTAAAGGTGGGGACTTAAGGATTTTTTGGTGAGTGGTGACTTTTTGTACGGAGAAGTAATCTCATTGTCCAATTCAACATCATTCACCAAGGATTCATCATTTGATTAAACGTAGAGGTTAATTCAGAATTTTGAATTTATAGATTTTTAATTCAGAAAATTAATTTACTAATTATGAATAAATTATTTATATATACTAAATAACTTTTAGACAAGGTGGGTTGCTCTGATGGTACGCACCCTCCACTTCCAACCAAGAGGTTGTGAGTTCGAGTCACCCCAAGAGCAAGGTGGGAAGTTCTTGGAGGGAAGGATGCCGAGGGTCTATTGGAAACAGCCTCTCTACCCTAGGGTAGGGGTAAGGTCTGCGTACACACTACCCTCCCCAGACCCCACTAGTGAGATTATACTGGGTTGTTGTTGTTGTATACTAAATAACTTTTAGACAAGGTGGGTTGCTCTGATGGTACGCACCCTCCACTTCCAACCAAGAGGTTGTGAGTTCGAGTCACCCCAAGAGCAAGGTGGGAAGTTCTTGGAGGGAAGGATGCCGAGGGTCTATTGGAAACAGCCTCTCTACCCTAGGGTAGGGGTAAGGTCTGCGTACACACTACCCTCCCCAGACCCCACTAGTGAGATTATACTGGGTTGTTGTTGTTGTATACTAAATAACTTTTAGACAAGGTGGGTTGCTCTGATGGTACGCACCCTCCACTTCCAACCAAGAGGTTGTGAGTTCGAGTCACCCCAAGAGCAAGGTGGGAAGTTCTTGGAGGGAAGGATGCCGAGGGTCTATTGGAAACAGCCTCTCTACCCTAGGGTAGGGGTAAGGTCTGCGTACACACTACCCTCCCCAGACCCCACTAGTGAGATTATACTGGGTTGTTGTTGTTGTATACTAAATAACTTTTAGACAAGGTGGGTTGCTCTGATGGTACGCACCCTCCACTTCCAACCAAGAGGTTGTGAGTTCGAGTCACCCCAAGAGCAAGGTGGGAAGTTCTTGGAGGGAAGGATGCCGAGGGTCTATTGGAAACAGCCTCTCTACCCTAGGGTAGGGGTAAGGTCTGCGTACACACTACCCTCCCCAGACCCCACTAGTGAGATTATACTGGGTTGTTGTTGTTGTATACTAAATAACTTTTTGACTTAAAATTATTAAGTTTTTATCGAATGCGTAACTTGAACTCTAGCTCCATTTCTCATTACGTGTTATAGAGAAGTTACTTGCAGTGAAGTTTTAAGATTAAACCAAAAAGGAGTACAAGTAACTAATAGAAAGTGTTTATGTCATTTTAGGGGTTTAACATAGGTTAGCTTGTTCCTTTATTGTGTCATTTTTATTTTTTATTACTTGGTCAAAAACTCATCCACCTATCATATTCCACTCTATATAGCTATTTTTTCCACATCATATAGTTTACTTGATTGACTTAGCAATTGAAAAATGCTCAATATGAATGAAGATTATCAAAACTAATTTTTCAGTGTGTATATATATATATATGCACTTTTGATAAAAGAAAGTGTAGCAGTTTAGATAGAGATGAGTAAGTACAAAGGCATTGGGTGGTTTTGAGTCCTTTTGGTATATTAAAGATCAACACATCTTTATAGTTAGTTTATAGTCACCTTACTATCTCTTCCTTTTATCTTTTTAGCTTTTTTTATATTCGATATTTATATTAAGACTTTGATTAATTCAAATTTAACATTGTGTAAGATCCATTGAAGAACGAAGCGTTCCTTACAAGATTCTTTTCTATTCCTAAGGCTCAAACCCTATACTTTTAATTAAGGGTAAAAAGATCCTATTCGTTTCACCATAACCCTTTGTGGGGCTATCTTTGTAGTTTTATGACCAATAGACTATTATTTTGGTGGGCAAACTTTTATTTTAGGCCGGCTAATGAATAATTGTAAAAATATTTATTATTTGAATATAAAATTAACTTTGACAGAAATATCATATAAGATGTAGGGAATGTCAACGTGCACTTTCGGAAAAAAGTATAGCAAATTAAATTGATTGATATGAGTAAACTCCAAATAGCATTGGATAACCGAGTCTTTTGGCATAAATAAAGTTCATCACATCTTTGTTAATGTGGCTTGTACTAATCTATTTTAGTGGACAAATTTTATATTGGAGGGCGGCCAGTGGATAATACTAGTAAAACGAAAAGGGTAAAATGACGAGTGTGATTTTTATCAAATTTTGTTTACATGTAAGAAAATTACTAAATAAAAGAATACCTTAGTCCTATTCATGGCTTTTTGATAACGGTATTTTTTTTTTATACCTTCGCAAGATAAGAATAAAGTTGACTTGATCGTTTCTTCTAGCACTTTATATAATTATACCATATTTTGTGAAAAAGTATGATTCTATTGGTATGTATGATTATCCTTTTAAGTGGATTTGACTTTAATTTTATCAAGAAAAGAATTAATTAAGAGAATAATAAAATAGATTTTCAAGATAAGTCATGCACTCCAATATCATGGACACCATCCGTTGACAAAACAAGCTACTCCATTTTTTATTATTATCATAAATGAAAAAATAAAAGATAAGGATGGCTTCGAATCTCTTTTACTGTTTTTCTTTGGTTGACTTTAAAATTGTAAAATAGATATTTAATACATTAACAAAAGAAACTTAAAGGTGAATAATGGAAGAATGAGAAATATCCCCAAATGAGCTTATTGGAGGTTTACTCAAAACGATTTTATATACTCATAAGAGTATGCATAATAATTAGCCCTTTATGTTAACAAATTTGTAACGATTTTTGTCTTTTCCAATGAAAAAACAAAATATTAACAGGAGTTATTGTGCGTTATGAGCCTTGGTTGAATTCAAACTCATAAAATGAAATGTATTATGAGTTTGGCGCTAAATATCAAAAAAATCATTCTTAACAATTACTATATATAATTTCTTAACAATTACTATATACTTATAATTTATAAAGTATTTTAAACATTGTTAAAGTAAAATAGTAGAATATCATCACTTTTTTATTATGTCAAGTGATTGTTTTACCTTATATACTTATAATTTATAAAGTATTTAAAACATTGTTAAGGCAAAATAATAGAATATCATCACTTTTTTATTGTCGAGTGATTCTTTTACCTTTTTTTTATTTTTCACACGTAAATCAAACAAAAACATCTTTATAGTTGCTATGAGAACTCAAATTTTAAAAAAGAAAAGCTTTAAGTTGGATTCTTATGCAAATTTAGCTAGCAAAAACTAGCATAATTATCATTTTCATCCAAAAGAAAAAGTGTGAGTTACTTTAACTAAACCACAACTTTGGTAAGTGGTCCTAAAAACCTCTTTCTATTTTCATTATTCATTATAATAAGTTGCTCTGATGGTAAACACCATCCACTTCTAACGAAGAGGTTGTGAGTTCGAGTCATCCAAGAGCAAGGTGGGAAGTTCTTGGAGGGAAAGATGCTGAGGGTCATTTGGAAACAAACTCTCTAACCCAGGGTAGGGGTAAGGTCTGCGTACACACTACCCTCTCCAGATCCCAGTAGCAGGATTATACTGGGTTGTTGTTGTTGTATTATAACCGGTCCAAGTCTAAGAAGTTCCAAAAAAGTGTGTTAGGTATTTCAGTTTACCGCCAAAGGCATTTTAGTCATTCAACCACACAACAACATAATAAAATGTAAATAATCAGAATTAGCTAAAGTTTTTCCTTAACAGAGACATGGAAAGCGACTTTGGCGTGACACATACATAAATTCCAAAATCCAAAACCCCACAAAAAAGACTACAACGAAGAAAGAACACAGTGAAATCTCTCACCCTCCACTCCCACTTTATATTATAAATTATACATATAGGCCTACATATATTCTATATATAGATGCATGTATAATCCTCTTTAAAATATTTAGCTATCAAAAACTTGCTTTTTAGCTTTCTAAATGTATGTATAGACACAAGTGAGATTTCTGAGCTTTCTTTAAGTACTCTCATCCCCAGAGAAGAAGGCAAGTTTCCTCTTTATGTGTTTTTATTTTTCAATTTTTAAATTCCCATATTTTCTTGAATATCCAATTGGGGTTTTTAAATTGGGGCACTTGTAATTGGTAATGGATTTTTTTTTTCTAACCAATTCATGTATTGGTAAAGTTTTTGTCGTTGAGCTCTGATTGGTAAAAGTTTGAATTTTGAGTGAAAGAAATATGATTAGGGGAAGTATGGTTAATGGAAATTGGATTTGTCTTGTTGTTTGGTTTCTGTTTTTTCTGAGCAAAATGGTTGATTTATGCATTCTTGGTGTTCATTTGATTGTTGGGTTTTTTATCTTGGTGATTTTAATGGTGAACTTTAATGCTTAACAAAGGTTACAACAATGAGAACATTTGAGTTGATGTATTGTTGGGATCATGTAAATCATTGTTTTTTCATACTGCTGGGAAATTCTAATGCTTAGTTGATAATTCTTTTATTGGAATTGAGGTTTAGGTGTGTTAAGATGCAATAATCTTAAGCTGTGTTTAGTTGCAGCTAAAGTAGTTAGACCTTTTGTTTACCACTCAAACAGTCTCTGTTAATGAACCATAGTTTGTAAAGCCAATATATGACATGATTGAAACCTTGAAGCTTAGAACTACCAGAAATACTAAACAAAGGGGAAAAAGAGAAAGATGAGCTTTCCTATTTGTGAATCAGATTGTGCTTTTGGCTTTTCATACATTATCTGCATAATCTGGTTTCCTTAGGGTTATGCAGTTTGTCATCTTGATTTCCACTTAACTAGTAGAGTTCACGTACCGTTCTGAATATAGCTTGCTTACCAAGCCGCTCCCTTGAGAAACTAGTCGCTAGGAAAGAAGTGAGGAGGATTCAGATACCACATAAGGGGAATTCCATTCTAGCAATGCCCTATCCTATCTGAAAGAGAAGCTAACTTCATGCTCTTACCCAGGAAATAGAAATAGATCGTATGAAAAGAAAAGAACGATTATGTGATGGTCTAGATATAAAAGAAGTAAATGTCTCTTCTCAAGTTATTGACCTCAGCTCTGTATATGTTCCAGTTTCCTTCATAGGTTATCAGTGGGATATGGAAGCTGTGGACAATGCTGATGTTTTTGCTATAACTTACAAGTGCTAGGTGGAAAATATGGCTAAACTTTTTTGTTGGGGATGCAGTCCTAGAGAACCTTCTTTATGCATTTGCAGAAGGAAATGCATTTGTGCATACTTGATAACTTGTTCCGACCTAGGATAATAAGTCATGAGCTTGGTCTTCCAATTTATGTGTCAAAGTTTGAATAGGCACAAAATTATGTAAAAATAAAGGGAAAGGGCCAGATATATACCTTTACTATTGGAAATAGTTTATATTTACCCTCCGTTATACTTTCCGTTCAAATCTACCCCTGCCGTCAGCAAAGTAAACAAAAATACCCCTGTCATTAACAGCTGTCCGTAGTGGCACGGGACCCATCAAATTTTAAGCTTAGGTGGAGTCTCCATGTAATTATTGTTTTACAATATCTTTTAAAACAAGTGACTAAATCTACCTCTTCCTTAATTAAAGTCTTCTTCTCCTTTAAAGTCTATCACTGCTGAGATCTAAGGAATTTGTTTTTTAATTCCAAAGGAAATTTTGCACAAATGAGAACTGTACATGAAAGAATGTTCAAAATCAAAAACTGTACAACCCAAGTTTGAGTTCATGGATAACACTCTCTTTCCACTACCTTTCTCTCTCATAAAAATCTCAAATGGGTCATGTCTCAACGCCCCTTCAATACCCATCAGACAAGTAAATAATAAACGAATCATTGTCGATTTCCTCCTCCTCTATCTCATTAACCACAACTTCGTGTTTTAGAAATCTTCCTCAATGACCTCAGAAACTTCAAATCTTTTCTTTGGCGGGTTTAATTTTGATCTTCATCAATTTTCACACCATCTTGGCAAGTTGAAACGGTGAGAACCAACAACTTATTGGCCGTTCACTTTCTGGGCTTTCTTCTTTGGGGACAAGCTTGGCGATGAGATTCCCATCGGAGATGGACACATTGGTGGCGTGGCACGTAGATTGCATAATCCGGGTTTCTGGGAACAAGCACGTTTTCAGAATGGAGTTTGGTTGAGTTTTGAAACTCCTTCAAGAGTAGGCTGGAATCTAAAGAATAGTGCTAGCAATGGCGGTTTTTAGAGGAGAAGAAGACTTTAATTAAAGAAGCGGTAGGTTTTGTTATTTGTTTTAAAAAATATTGTAAAAAACAATGACATGGACTCCACCTAGGATTGAAAATTGATGGGTCCCGTGCCACTATGGACTATTGTTAGTGATAAGGGCATTTTTGTTTATTTTACTAACTGTAGGAATAGATTTAAACGGAAGTATAACGGATGATAAATATGGACTATTTCCAATAGTACAGGGGTATATTTGACCATTTTCTAAAAAATAAAAGACTTTTAAAACTTGTGATCATAAATATATCATAACATTTGTGTGGTTATACTATCTTGTTGTTGTTACTGCTTGTTGCTACTGTTGTTTTTTTCATCTTTTCTTGAGCAGAGGGTCTATAAGAAACAATCTCTCTACCTTCTTAGGTAGGTGTAAGGTCGGCGTACACACTACCTTACTCAGACCCCATTTTTGGGATTACACTGGGCTTGTTGTTATTGTATTTGTGCGTTTATAATACTTTTGGAACTTGTGATCTTAAACATTTTATAACATTTGTTTGGATATAAAAGCATCTCACTAAGTGTAAAATTGAAAGTTTAAGTTAAATTATTTTCAAATTTAGAAAGCTGCCATTCACTTTGGAACGGACTAAAAAAGAAATGTTATCACGTAAACCGGAACAGAGAGAGTAATACATTAGTCCGACATAAATCATATCCAGAATTATTAAATGCTTCAACACTAAGTTCACGTTGTAAAAAACTTAAAAACTAAAGTGATTGAATGTATTTGGTTGACAAAGCTTCAGATAGCATGTAGTTGCTTGAGATTCCTGTCTTTAACTCAACATGACACAAAAAGATGAGTTTTGATATCTGTCCAAGTTGGATTGCTCCTATTATTCAGCTTTGTGAGGTATCAACTGTTCTTACTAACCGAGTCTATACTGTAAATTTTTGAGTAGATCATAATTACTTGGAGCAGAGTCTAATAATGCCTACTATTGCTAAACATGATGACCGGCAGCTGGAGACTGGGCTGCGAATTACTTCACAATCAACTACCCAAATGCAACCATGGTGGCAGGGTTATGGTGATAATACGATGTCTTTGGTAAGTGAAAATACTGTTGCCCAGGGGAATGCTGAAGGTGGCAATGAGGAAAAAGAAACAAATGCTCAAGCCACAGAATCTGGTATTTCCCATATTACATACTACAGTGTGATTGTTTCATCCCTTAGTTTCTACCTGCATCTGATTTATGAATCAACGGCATCGCTGACTTCCCTGAAAGAAGGTGATAACGTTAGTTCCCAAACTAGAAATGAAGTCACTGAATTGTACTCTATTTTGATGTTGAAGCACAGAAATCTATGTCTTGCAACCACATTTAGCTGATTAATGTAGCTTGAGCTAGAACTAGTCGAACTCTGTGTTTCTGCAACTATTGCCCACCTCCATGTATATTCTTATGTTTTGCTGTAGTCCAGATATTATCATAGTAAAGAAAGGGACAATTGTTCGAGTTTCTTGCATATTATTCACGGTTGGTCTAACTATCTACCGTTTCTTGTATTATACCTTCACAATTTGGAGCACTCCATCTACAACTTGTGTTCCGTCTGAACATGTTCCTTTCAGAACTGAATCTAGTGATGCTGAACCAATAGCCTTGGAAGCTATCTGACTTTTATGTAAATGGTGATAGATCTAGTAGATCTGCTATGGGATAGCCATAAAGATGATGAGGTTCTAAACACCTTAGTGAATGACAGTTTCCTCCGATAAGCAGTGTTATCATAGGCGAAAAGCGCAAAAAAGCTCTAAGGTCCATTGGAGCTTTAAGCACAAAGTACAAATAAAGTGTGGGCTTTAATGAAAAACAGCGCAAGGGAGAAAAAAATACAAATATGTATATGTAGTCCAAGACTAATAATTATAAGCTGGACAAAGAAATTGAAAAACAAATACGATAAAGTGAAATATCAATTGTTTTGCGTCACCTCTTCAGGATTATGCTCATTGGCAAGGAAAATTATGCCTTAAAGCATTGATGACGACACTTCGCCCTGCTAAGCGAGGCGAAGCGCTCAACATGTTTTGAGCCTCGCTTCCGGGCTTAAACGCGCCTTTGACAACACTGCTGATAAGAAACCTACTGACTTTGTGCAACTCTATGAGGGGTTGTGGATATTACTTTGATCCCAGCAAAAACAACCAAGGGTTGATAAATTCTTGAGACCTGGATGCCCCCAGAGCTTTTGCCTAATGGTAAGAGCTCATTGCGTGATGTATGAGTTAGACATACATCATAGGTTGAGTGAAGCCGCAAACAAAAGCCTGGTAGAGAGACATGCCCATTATACACTAAGTTTTGAACCGTGTGCCACTAGCCTCGAGGATTTCTCGGTTATCAAAAAGAAAAAAAGAGATCGGAGAGGAATTTCAATTAGGTGGAGATGATTCATCTGCATAACTGATTTGTCAAATCTCAACTGGAGGTCTTATGAGTGTTCTACTTATAGTTGGTAAACCGAGTAGAGAGGTTCAAATCTAGGCATAAGGGGGATCCGTTCGAGGAAATTTGTGTAAGGTTTTTTTTCCTTATTTACGAAAGAAAAAATATTCTGAGGATATTCACTTGTGCTGCAAAGAACAGCAGTTACTACCACTAGATCAAGAGTAACTTTCTGTTTGCAGCAACAGTCCCAGCTAGTATGGGGACTTAGGGGGCGCTTGTCTTTTCAAAATTGAGATGTCTGAATTTGAATACGCATCTTAGTAGTAGGGACATTAAGTTGAACTTTTCAGTATAATTTTCTTTTACATAAAGTTCTTACACCCATAATAAAATAGGATGGCTGAAAAGGAGTCTTGTCAAGGAGTGTTATGTGGTAGGAAGATATGTAATTAAAGTATGACGGTTATAAAATCAGCAATGCTATATGGAATGAATGTTGAGCCTCTAAGGCCCATCATATCCACATGATTAATGCCTTAGAAATTCAAATGTTAAGACTAATATGTGTTTATACTATAAGATTGGACAAGATCTAAAATGATCACATTCAATAGATGGTGCAAGTAGCATACCTAGAGAATAAAACGAGGAAAGTCTGCACGAGATGGTTAGAATATGTCGTACATAGATCTCAATATACATCAGTACATAGGTGTGACACTATGATGATTGATGCGATAAAAAGAGAACGAGATTCATCTAGAAATATAGATGGATTTGTTTAAACAAAGTTCAATCTTTAAGAATCAATGCTGGCTTCGCTAGAGTATACCACAACAGAGGCAAAGGTAGAATTCAAAGAGGCAAAAATCAGCTAGTTGCAATTAAAGCTTGGTTGTTTAGGTCCGATGTTCCAAGAGTCATCTTACTCTGGTTTGAAATTTGTATGCCTATAGGATGTGCGTATCAGAATATTTGCCTATTTATTTGTTTATTATGGCTCCGCCTACTAACAATGTTTATCTTGCTTTTACCTTTTCCAAACCATAATTTGCATGTGGCTTTTTATCAGTGATGTAATTTACATTTTCAGGATCAAAAGGAAATAACGTGCAATACAAGCAGCACCTCAAGCATATTACATCCACAACTGTCGCCATCATGGGTGAGCAGCAGAAGGAACTCACAGGTCATTCAGCTGTAAGTTTTCCTTCCTCTTCCCTTTCTCTTTGTCCACAGCTTAATGTGCACAATTACATCTAGCTGGTTGTGTAGATGCTCGTCATCAGGTGAAGTCAAATTGCCGGTTCCCTTCTTTCCATATTTGGTAGCCTACTACATTCTGAAAGATTTATTCAATTGCCTGTTTCTGCAGATGTTGACGTCATATCCATATCCAGATCTGCAGTATGGCGGAATGATGACTTACGGGGCACCTGTAAGAACAAATCACTCTTTCCTCTTTTTGCAGATACTAATACTTACTATATGCTATCAACTTTGAAATTTGTGCTTTCTCGTTTGTCTATGTAGTCAATGCTAGTGTTATGTTTGTGTTCTCTCACTTTATTGTTTATACTAGTGAAAAATAGTACTGTGGCTGCCATAGCATTTACGGTCTGGATATAAACGGTAGCACTTTTCTTAAGCACTATCTTTGTCAAGTAGAAAGTGGTGCTTTATTCTGGGTTTTCTGGGATGTGAGGGTAATATGTTAGTGATGGATTGCTGCCATGTGATATTTGCTAATCATGTTATCATATTGTCAAATGGTTACTTTTATTCAAGAATACTTGTTTGATTGTTAACCCCATGCTATGTTTGTAATAAATTGCACTTAGTTCTCACCCTCATTGATCCTTGGAGTTGTGAGCATTTGTACATGGTACTAACCTTTGGCCTTTAGCTTCTGCACTTTTAAAATTGTATTATTCCACACTTGAATTGCAGCTGTGTTTGAAATGCTTTTGCTTTGAAGGCAAATTATAGGTAAAGCAAAACATTACATAACAATTTGGTTTGTTGTCAGGTACATCCTCACTTATTTGAAATTCATCATGCTCGAATGCCTTTGCCTCTTGACATGGAAGAGGAACCAGTCTACGTGAATGCAAAACAGTACCATGGAATTTTAAGGCGAAGACAGATAAGAGCTAAAGCAGAGCTGGAAAAGAAAGCTATTAAAGCGAGAAAGGTATAATCATATTGGGAAGCACTTTCTGTCCTAGATATGTTTTTTTTTCCTCCAAGGGGAGCAGCCCTAAATCGTCTTATTTTGGACGTATTCTTCATGTCACTTGAATTTTCAGGTTTTTGGTGTTAGTAAATATATGAAGTTATAATCGGAAGACATGCCCAATATTGCTTCATAATTGGCTTAGTTAACTAATATCGTTCCACAGTCCTTTGAAAAAAATGAAGATTTAATGCTAACACAGTTGTAATGCAGTCTAATGCTTAGAAGATGAGACTCTCTTAGGAAAGTAAAGTTTGAAATGGGTCATTAATAACAGTAGCAACTTCTACGCCTCAATCGCCAATCAGTTAGGGTTTGCTATATGAATCGTTAGTGTCCATTTCGCTTTATTTAGACCCTTACTATTTCAAAACTTGATTTGTCTTGTAAGACAAATGAAGGTTTTCTTTTATTTTCAAAACACTGGAGGTTCTCTACTGACCCCAGCATACAAATCTGTAGACAAAGTAAGAAGATTCCGACCAAACCCTGGTCCTAATGCAAGTGTCGCAGGACGACTCAGTCATTATACCAACCGATTGGATATAGATCTTTTGTTTTCATTGTGTTCTTTTCTTTGAGTATAAAACAAAATTTGTATGAACTCTTTGCTAAATTCACGTGGAGTTTAAGAGATCGTAGGTCTAAAGCTGACATTGCTGGTCCGAAGTCCAGATAAAAGTGTGCTTGTCAAGAACCGCTAGCCAACCAACACTGTTAATCGTGTCAGAAATAACTTATACATGTGAAAGTCCTTGCGATGATGAACAAAAGGTGGCTTTATAGGCACTTCTCTTTTATATTTATGTTGAGAATAACATTAGATCAATGATTCCATACGCGTTTAGTGCCTACATTATGTAGTCACTGGTTTCTGGGAGGCTTTTTGATAACACTGACATTGGTCTGTTTTTATTTGTTAGCCATATTTGCACGAATCTCGGCATCAACACGCTATGAGAAGGGCAAGGGGAACTGGGGGCCGTTTCCTGAATACTAAAAAGCTCAATGACATGGACTGTATAACAGACGAGGCCAAAAAATATGGAGCGACTATTCCAACTCACTCTGGCAACTCGTCAGGTTCTGGTAGTTCTGATCAACGGGAAAAGGAAGGATCCACAGTTCAAGACATGCATAAAGGACAGAGAAGTTTCTCAACTGGCAATGGCCATGGTTCATCTGTGTATTTTACCCAGTACGCTGGAAATGAGCAACAGAATGGCCATTATAGTCGTGGAAGTTGGAGCCTGCTTGCCGGCCAGGCTTCTCGTGGGGCAGCATCCAACAATTAAGACGCTACTCTCCAGTGATGGAGGGGTTAGCCCAGCATTTGCTCGTGCCATGGTTCCATTTCTTGCATCGTTTGTGCTTTAAGTTTAGCTGCACCGACACCCACTGACATGCGAGGTAACTTCACTGTGGTATGGCTATGCTCAGGCAATTCATTCTTGGCTTGGTTACTTGTACTTGATGACACGATGAGGAAGAAAGCTTATGTGGCGAGTATGATATGTTACAACCCATTTATTTATCTTTCCCCTCACCCTTTATGTAAGTAAAGAAAAATATATGTCAGACTGTAGGATTAGAAGCAGTTTGGAAAATCTGATACTACAAATTACTGCAGCATCTTGAATGTGTGGCTATTTGTTGGGTGGGTTTGTTTGTACATTGACATACTATGAAGTTGTTGCTTTTGTGCTGTTTGCTTGATATTCCAACGAGGATCTGCAATCCTCTCGACCCTTTGAAACACTTTTTCAACCATTTAATAATTGTGCCCTTTAATTCACCCAAACGCAAATGGTTGGTCATATTTTCTTGTCAAACAAGTGTAATTATATGTACTTAATTTAGCTTTTAAAAAGATGGGAAATGTTTTAAAGAACTTAAAAGGATACCTGAGAGCTGGAGATAAGTTTCGTGAAAGGCATGAACTTTCTCCTGCTTCACAATGATATTCCGAAAGATTTTGAAACGTAGGAAGGATAGAAGGTAAGAAGGTTTCTCAAATTTCAGCAGATGCGAAAAACTATAAGGTGATTTTTTTCTCACTTGTGTAAGTCTTTATAGACAGAATTATCTTAAGCGTGTGCAGGTAGGAGATAACAAAGTATTTGGTTGGCTAGTTGTGATGCGTACAAGTTACATTCGCAAATCATTGCTATACATGATATAATGAAATATTCTCTTCAATAAGCAAGGATAGGGAGTAATTGAAGTTCCATTTGATGGGATAGTAAACTGTTTTCTATGCCCTGAAATAAAATTTCCCAACGTGAAAGATAATTCTATAAAACAACTATAAGACCGACTATGTTATATGATAATGAATGTTTGGTAGACAAAATTAAAAATGAGCACATTCGTCAGAAGTTGATGAAATGAGAGGTCATTTGAGATGGTTTGGTTATGTCCTAAGTCGTAAACCTAAAATCACACAATGGAAGAGAAAAATCTATATAGGTCATACTTACTAAATGAAAATAGGTTTTAGACTTGGTAGAATTTTATTTATTTATTATTATGATTAGTAGTACTATCATTTATATGTATTTATCAATTTTTTACTTGCATGTTCATTTTATTTAGTTAATGATAATAATATGAGTTGAGCTAGAAAGTAACGAGTAATTCATATTGTCAACCCTAGAGACGTAGTTATTGTTGTTGAAATAAAGTTTCCCAAACAAATTTAAATTGCCATTTATGCTAAGTGTTAAATACCGAATTACCGCCCCACTTCAATATTGTGGCACATAATCTCTTTCGCATTTGAAAATACACGTATAGTATTCGCAAGATCACATATTGAAATGAAACTATAGTTTCTCCTTCAAATTAACAAGTGAATCCCAGTCTAAATACGTGCAAATGGATGCGTAGTTTCCCTCCTAAAACATAGTCTATTTTAAAGCGTTGCACAAATTGATACTTAAGTAACAATATTTTCTGAAAATTTTCCATTTTTGCACTGGAAGAGAGAATCTCAGAAAAAAATTTCAATCTAAAATATTTGGTTGCCAATAGTCTTCCATATTAACCAATAACCAACTATATTCCCATTAGATTGGATGAAAAATGTGTATCCCTCAGAATGCCTAGTATCCACATAGCAAATGACATGGTTCCTCAACCTTTTTGCATAAAGGGAGCACCAATTAATTGATGTAACATTTCAGATTACTAAATGATTCATCAGTGGGATACAAAATTTATTAACTCCATGGGAAAAAATAAATCCACACACCAAAACAGAAATCATATACTACCATTGTTTTAGAACATCTTAGTTCAGTAATTTTGTAAAAACTCTCCTACAGTATTTTCGGAGTTTGAAAAGATGAGGAAGTTAACTACATCCGAATTTTAGATAATTGCTCAAAAAGTTAATTCGGAAAAGGAACACATATCAATATCGATTTTCTTTCTTTTGAGTTTATCTCAAATGTGTATTTGAAATTAAAAATAAATTAAAATCCCCTAAAACCAAACCCCATCTTCCCAACCCCCATTCAAATGCACCACAGAGAAACAAAAAAATGATGAAAGACAAAAAAACAGAAGAGATTAGAGAGAAACATAACAGACTATACTCTGCCTTTAACAGATCGAAAAATTAACGGCCTCCTGTTTTCCGACGCCGGCGAAGAGGAAGATTGGGTCGGCGGATGCGACAGGGTAAAGGCGCTTGTTATTAATTTCCCGGAGCGGCGGAGCCTATAAAAAGGTCTATATATTTGAAGGGAATTGCGCTTCAAGCCCTTTTATTTTGGCATATTTGTAGTTTTCACCCACTCTTTTTATGCACCTTGCCATAGGTGGGCAAGAATGACTATTACGGTATTACCTTGCATTTTATATTTATAATATCAAATTAAATAATTAATTTTACTGATTAAAAATTAAATAAAAATGCAGATCATTTGACCATGTATATATGAAAAACACGAAGCTTGTATTCATTATGGTGTAACTATCGAGCGCCGGTAAATCTTTTTCCTTCTTTTATTGACATATACTAATGCCAACGTAAATAAAATACTAAAGAATAAATTTATACATATGTAAGATGTTTATATGTATATGTTAATTAATTAATAAATATCCTATTTAGGGTGATAGTAGTGTATACTTCAAATCAAAAGGAAATGTTGGCATTAACCTATTGAGAAAGTGATGACTATAAACAACTCTTATGTTAAAAAACATAGATCTCAATGTTTATAACACAAAGCTAAAAGAATCTAACACAAGATATTGAACAATATTCTCGCATAATTATTTTATAAAACTTTATCTTCATCCTGAATAGTCTCACTAATTTTCTTTAAATACTTGAAATAATTAAGCAGTAGAAATATAAGTACATATCAAACATTAATTTATAAGCAATAATTAAGCACTAGAAATATAATTACCAAACGTTAATTACTAAGTAAAAATTAAGATCTAGAATATGATTTCGAATTTATGTAAAAATGTATGGTTTCGTAATAATTTGTTAACTGTGAGCTATTACTGGAGTCCCGTCCAAACTGAAGTCTGAAACTATATAACTACGTCGCCCGTTGCAAAAGCGACCTGCATTTTATTATTATTCTTTTAGTTCTTCACTAGGTCACCGGTTAGAACGGCGACTGCGTACCATTATATGATCTCTCCATTTCTTTAATTTTGCACTTAAGATGCTGACACGTGTCCAATTAATAATAATCTAATGACTCAAATTTGTTTGTTTAACTATACGAGTTTAACCAGAAACTTTAGTTTGGATTCATATTTGGGGTTTTTAAAGAAATTTTTTCTCTGTCACACTTATGGAGTGATTGTGTAATTGGTGGTATTCAAACCCCTGGAAAGTAATTTCATACCGCGTCACAAAATCTTAACATCTTACTATATATCTTGTGTTTTTGCCATAGATTTGTAGGATACGGGATCAAAAGGAAGAATATCTTAAGAGACACCCGTACTTGTTTCCATTTGACATCTCGGTTCCCTTGCTCTGGACACCTGAAGTAGTTCAAATATGATATTCTAAACACCTCCACGGTTGTATGTAGCTCACTTTCTTAATGTGGATGATACATCAGTGTCCCCATCAGATTTTTTATGATAAATAACAATTTACTTTTTTCACATTATTTAAAAATTATCTAATTTCTTTTCATGATTTACTCCTTTATCTACTTCATTTTTCCTTCACGAAAAGTACCCTTCTACGATCACACCATTGGAGGAGAGTTCCATTACATATTTACTTCAAAATTACAGATAAATAAACAAGAGCCATCAAATATCTTTACTCAATTTGAAGAAAATTTGAATATTTATTCAATGAATATTACCAATAAGACCATGACGATACCCTTTTTCATTCACTATCCCATAGAGGTTCCAATGCAAACTTGAAAATTACAGCAAAATTAAACGAGATTCATCAAGAATCTTTACCCAATTCGAAGGAAGTTGGATTCTTTATTTACAAAGCATGGTTCTTACAACTTTAAGGAATTGTGATGTACCATGTGATTGAGAGTAAAGGGGAATAAGGAGAAGAAAGTCAGAATTACATTTGCATTGTAAATTAGACTATTTTTTTGTAAAATTCTTTTTTTTTCTTTTTCAGAAAGCCAATCAATCGAATAGAAAGTTTGATGAACACCCAAATTGTAATACTACATAGGAATAACTGAAAAGGCGACCAAGCTCGAAATACCCACAGAAAATACCAGTAAAAAACTCCAAATCAGAGAATAAAAATAACAACAACAACAACAACAACAACCCAGTATAATCCCACTAGTGGGGTCTGGGGAGGGTAGTGTGTACGCAGACCTTACCCCTACCCTGGGGTAGAGAGGCTGTTTCCAAATGACCCTCGGCATCCTTCCCTCCAAGAACTCCCCACCTTGCTCTTGGGGTGACTCGAACTCACAACCTCTTGCACCTTGTGTTATAGAATAATCTATGAAGTGGATATTCGTACATATTGTTTGACCAAAAAATATAAACGACTAATTATAAACCTTTGGTTAGACTAATTGATTTTACGTGATGAGGGGTTAAACCTAGTTAATAATAATAACTTCAGATCTATAATCGATCTATGTGGATAATGTTTGAACATCGTTGAAAAAAAGTTAAACGCGATGTGCATTTAGTGTTCCAATGCTAATAATGGAAAGGGAACGTCAATCATTCAATAACAATAAATGGCATTAAAGTAAATAAGGATAGTGATTCACCCAATATTGAATCGGGTGGATAATTTCTCCTTCTGACAATAGTGAATGACCGACAAATACAAAAATATCGGGATCTATCTCGGATTTGATGGAGAAGGTATAGAGTCATCAACAATCGAATCTCTTTTGAAAGTTACTGTTTGTATTTATCTAGAAAGAGTCTGCTTTCTTCCCCCCCTCTTATCAGGGAATCTCTTTCTATTATAGGGACATGCCCCAATTAACCCTAAAAGTACAAGTATAAAGAATATCCAACGAAATATTCTCTTAAAGGTCTTGTTACTAAACTAGCCGTTATTGCTCCTTCTGTTACTTGACCTCGGTCATGATTGGCTGCTCGGCGATGAGTCCCATTAGTTACTAGTCGACCTCGGCCAAATTACTTTTAGCAACACCACTAACCGTGGAGTGACCTTAGGCAAATTTTGACTCATACAGTTAGTCCCTTCGCTTGTCGGGGCCGTCTCTCGGACGACCTCGATAAGCGGACTTCGCTAGTCGTAGTTGAGAGATTTTAGGCGAAGAGGTCGAATAGTAACGCTCTTGGCGAGATGATAACGTGGCGCTTCGTGAATCATAACTTTATCGTTATGTCGGTTCAAAATGACGTCACGACACCACGCATCATTATTACGCATTTTTTCGATGTATTGCGTCGTTTCCCGTGCCTCTACTGTTTCGACATCCGTGATGGCATCAACGGTTTGTATTCTCGATTGTGGTGCACGGATTCCTATAAATAGGGACACAAAATCTTTTTCCTGATCCTTTGTGCTTTTCAAACAATGAATCTTCATTTCTTCCTTCCTTCTCTCATTGTTCTTTCTTTTGTTACCTCCATCCTTGCATTCCTGTTTTCACCGATTCTGATAACTTTTGCCATTTATATCTCCTCTGTGCTTGCATCTTCTCCATATAAAAACAAGGAAAAAAGGTTAATACAATCAATTCAGGGGGAGTACCTGATCCTGTCTCCTTGGCGGTTCGCATGCCCCCTGATAAGTGGGGGATTTTGACTACTTATTAGCGATTTTTAGCTTTCGTTTTAGTCCAAAAGTATTTAATTATATTTTCAAAAACTGATAAAATCAAGAGATTGATAGACCCAATTAAAGGGTTGAACCTAAAGATAGTAAAACCCGACTTGAGCATTTACCAACTGTTTTGTTCAATACCCATTTGCACTTGAGAAAGCCAAATTGGACAAAATCACTCTCTTACCGAGAGGTATTGAGTGGGTACTCGAGTGTTGATAGCTATAATACACCTCGACCAACGAAACAAGCTTTATAGTTTACAACCCATTAGGCAAACACCTAGGTGAAGGTCATAGCCCTAGTCCTTTTACTTTATTTGAAAACAACAACAAAAACAATTTCTTAGTTTTAATTATTTATCTTGCAATCTTACTTTAAACTAGACCTAGAATCAACCAAACCTTGTGGAAGCGTAATTTAAGATAGTTTAAGCTCATTCACCACAATATATACCTCTAAATCCAATTCATATAGCTCCCTGAGAAATTCGACATCGACTCTCTGTTGGGTATTACTATTGCATCGACCGTTTCATAACCTCAAATAGAGGTGTGACTTGGACGAGATCAATTTTTGGTGCCTTTATCGGGGAGCATAAAAACGGATTTAGCTATATATTTGGTTTTGTGTGTGAATTGTCTTCTTTTCCTTCAGTGTTACTAATCTTTTTGGTGAAACAATTGTAGGTGAAACAATGGCTCTCAACAACAATGATCCTCTTAGAAACATGCCTTTGGGGGATGTGAACGTGGAAGATGACCAAGTTGAAGAGATTCCTCTTGAACCTCAAGCAAATAGACGAGGCCGACCGTCTCAAGACAACGTTCCCGTTCCACCCCACCTCCACCAAGAGTATCTCCACACCGGGTGTTGCCGAATGATGAGTATGAAAGTGCCATAGTCCCACCCCGCATTAGGGTGGGCAACTTTCAAATCACAAATGTTATGCTCACATTGCTAGAGTAACGGAGATTCTTCACCGGGGCTCCAAATCAAAATGCATACAAACACTTGAAGGGGTTTGTGGACACTTGCTGGGGGAGTAAACAGATAAATGTCTCCGAGGATGCTTTAAGGTTGAGGCTATTTCCTTTCTCTATACGGGGGAAAGCCTTGGATTGGTTAGAAAGGTTGCCAAACCATTCCATCCATACATGGGATGAATTGGCGGAGAAATTTATTTCCAAGTTCTTTTCTCCCGGGTATATGGCTACTCTTAGAGACAATATTCTAGCATTCAAACAAGAACCCAATGAGCCGTTACATGAAATATGGTAGAGGTACCGAACTATGGTGAAAGAGTGCCCAACCAATGACATGACAGAGGCTATGATTCAACAAACTTTCTACATGGGGATCAATACTACCAATCAATGCGTTTTCAACCAACTTACCGGTGGAAATTTCATGACAACGCCATATAAGGAAGCGTGCGAGATCTTAGATGAAATGGCAGATACTTCACCGGCATGACAAAGTAGAGCAAATATTCCTCAAGGTGATCCAAACGTGATTCACCTACATAAAGAATTGCATGATCATGGGCAAGCAATTGCCGAGTTGACCATGTCACGCCCCGAACCTAGGAGCGAGACCAGCACCCGGTGCCTCACCTAACCTGGCGTACCAAATTGTGACTAGGGGACTCTGAACATATAATGTCATACTTTGGCCATGTGTGGCATGCATAGTATGTTTTCTGGCTGCGTGCAGGTTGGTTTTAACCTAATGTACGAAGGATACTCTGGAAAGATTTTCCAAATTCTCTAAGAGTAAACATTCGAGGACGAATGTTCCCAAGGGGGGGAGTGATGTTACACCCTATATTTTCGTACGTAAAAATGCGTCGTAAGCAAACT
>AWOL01S0007370.1:105047-118629 GCA_000715115.1 Nicotiana otophora | reverse complement strand
GCAGAGATCGCTCACTCTTGAGCGGCAGTTTGTGTTGAAAGATCTGGATAGATACAACCCAAATGTGTTAAGACAATTTCGGGAAAGAAAATGGTGGAAATGGTTCACTCAAAGTGTAGTGGATGCCAAAGAGAACTTGGTCCGAGAATTTTATGCCAATGTAGCACACATCAAGAAGGGGACCAAAGTGACAAAAGTGAGGAACTTGAAAGTGAGGTTTGACCAAACCACCCTGAACGCATACCTAAGGTTGAAGGATGTGGATCCAGTGCAATACTTGGAAAAGATGGCAATGGGCGATGCAGCTCGCCCATGGCTAGCTGAGCTTCTGGCAGCTCCGAGACCACCACTACCATGGATCACAACAGGGATTCCAATTCAGCGGAACACCCTGAATTTTGAGGCAAAGGGATGGCAGACGTTTGTGTGTAGTAGAATAGACCCATGTCGGAATGAAACAAATCTACCAATCCCGCGAGTAGTGCTAGTCGCCTAGATCATGGCCGGGTACCCAATCAATGTGGGTGCCGTCATGTCGGTCAACATGTCCTTGGTTCCCAGGCAAGGTGACACCTCCTACCCGTATCCTAACACTATCACTGAGTACCTCACAGATGCGAGGTTGGAACCAAGAGATTTTGACACCAAGGTGAAGTCGAAGAAGCCTTTCTCGTGGTATTCATTGATAGATGGTGGAAACCCAAGGAAGAAGGGTGAGCTGCCTACTACTGCAGGCCATTCTGATGAGCCTGCCTGGGTAGCTGCTAGGACAGTTGACGTGCCATCTACTTCAGCATATCCTTCTGGTAGCGTAACAGTTATGCCTCCACCTCTTTCTTCAGGTCCTTCAACCTTAGTGCCTTCCACATCGATTTTGAAGCCGGTGCACATACCCACTCATCCACTATCTGCGCTGCGAGTCTCCCAAACACTGACGAGCCTCAACAACTGGATGCAGACAACCACAACAAAGCTGGCTGACATATCCAGTGCTGTTGCAGCACAATCATCCATCTCGGCACTCCAAATTCCTTCGACAGTAGAAGACACATTGAAAGAGATCTTGGAGAACCAAACCACCATCATGGACTAGGGTTGTGCATAATTTGGTAAATACCAAATTACCGTACCGAAATTGAAAATTTTGGTATTTGGTATTCGATATTTTGGTATTCGGTATGGTATTTAGTTTAAGTTTTTAAAAAATATGGTATTAGGTATGATATTTGGTATTTTTAAATAAAATACCTAAATACCGATACCGTACTAAAATATATATTATATTATACAAAACATATATTATTAATTATAACATAAATATAAAAAATCAAAATTTTACTTTCCTTTATTCTCTAAGTTCATCAATTAACTCTAAGCAAGTAAGAAGATATTTCTAATGATCAAATGTATTCCTTTATGTGCAGTTTTCTCTCTATAGGTTAATATTTGCTGGTTTTGGACAAAACTTTTGTCAACATATCGTTTTCTATTTTGTACTTTTGAGTACTTTAATTAATAATATTATAGTCTATGACTCTATGCACTTATTAGTATTCAAACTGAATAAACCGAAGTTACCGAACCGAATAAACCTAAGCCGAAAAGAGAAAAATCGAACCATACCGAATTTAATCAGGTACGGTATTGGTATAGCATTTTAAGAAACCGAATACCGAAAATACCGAATCGAAATATCTAAATACCGTACCGTACCGACCGACGAACACCCTTATCATGAACACACTGGTAGCACATGGCATTGTGATTAAGGAGCTCGGGAAGCAGATAAAGAAAATGAAGAAATCCCAGGCGTCCAAGAAATCAGTTGACAAACTGAGGATAGAGGTGACTAAGAAAGCAGCAGCTGGTGATCTTCCATTTGATATGCTGATGGGGACAGACCCAACAGCACCAGTAGGTCCAGTCGCACCATCTGGCCAGTCTGAGGAGCCAAACATGGCTGCTGACACTGCTAAGGCGGTGCGCCAGATGTTCACCAACCCAATTACTCCCAGAGACGGGGATGATGAGATCCAGTTAGAGGAGACTGAGGGCGGTGACGCTGCTATGGACACAGTGATGTCCAAGGCCACATAGGGAGTCCTCTTTACTTTTACCTTTCCTTATTCTTATTTTGTCAAGCATTTGGGACAATGCTTATTTTTATTCAGGGGGTGGAGTTTATTTGATATTTGGATATTTGACATTTGGTTTGTAATAAATGATAACATTTCCCTCTTTCCTTTTATTTATGTATATATTCTTCCCTCTTTCTCTATTGATGTATATATTCTATCTTTTCCCATCCCATTATGTACATTCATTTATGTCTTTAGTAGCTTTCTTTGTAGCTTCTTTATTTTATTTTCTTATTAGCCTATGTTTAATTGTGTAGCTTCTTTTTATGTTTTTAGTAGTTTAATAAGCCTTTGGTTTTCTTAATGCTCAGTTCTTTTCAAAGGTAATTTTTGTGTGAACCGGGTGATTCTTCCCAACGATGGATGGCGTGACAACCTTCTTAAGGGATTGAGTCCTTTTTTGATGTTTAGGTAAGAATAGTAGTAGTAATGACTAAAAGAGTCAAACATGCTTCACTTGGTACCAACACACTTAACTACGTGCTTATGGTTAAAAACAAGTTTCTCGGGAAATAAGTAGCTCTAATTAGCGATCTTGTGTCTTTTGCATTGACTTAGGCAATCATCGAATGGTTTAGCCGAGCCATAGTGATTTTCAATCTTGAATATGGTAGTTGTGGCCCTAGACTCTATCCTTTTTAACTTTCCAGCTGCGTGAGAGGTGAGCTGATTTTGTTGCAAGCCCAAGTACCCATGCAGATGGTCTAGAACTTGCCCCGAATGTATTTCTAGGCGAAATTTTAAGTTTTGCTTGGCTTGAGAAGTGATTGTAGGATCTTCTTGACCCACTTGAAATTTTTCATGACCCACCAAAGTTGTTATCCCTAGTCAACCCATTCGAGCCTAAAACCTTTCTCATTTGATAACTATGTTACAAGCCTTTACCCGTTTTGTAGTGGCCCTCTCTTGGCACCCGAACTTTCCTTAACACTCTTGAGAAACAATTGGCTAAAACATAAGTTTGGGGGAGAGACGAGGAGTTTGAAAAAGGTATCACGGCACAAAAAGAAAAAAGAAATGAAGAAAAGGGAAGGCAAGAAAAAGAAAAAAGAACAAAAAGACAAGATGCAAAAAAAGAAAATGAATAAGTTGAAACATTGAAGGGATTTCAAAGAATGGTAATGATGCAAAGCATGGAGAAAACAAAGAAGGAGGAAATGAATATCATGACCAAGAAAGAGTTATGCTAAGTCTCTCTAACCCCCCCTATGGGAAAGAAAATACCTCCTAAAAGTGGCATAACATGAGTCGATAAGAGAAAATGGAGTGCTTAAGGAAAGATGAACCCGTTCTATCCTAGTATATCCAACCTTAGTCAACTTTAGCTTACTTTGGTGATTTAACATTGAATTTTTATCTTTTAATCTTGCAATATGAGTTTTATCATCTTTTCTTCTCTATTTTCTTCTATACCCATTATGAGTAGCTAGATTACTAACTAGTGTTGTGACCCAACCCTAGTGTGTAAACCTAGTGGATGTTTGATTTATGGCTTATTTATGGTTGGGGGTTTATTATTTTAGCCTTGTTCTTGCTTTTAATTGAAGAATTAATGGTTGCAAACATTAGTTCATGCCTATTTGACTTGGTCTCTTCTTGAGAAAGAGAGACTTAGTCTAGGAAAACTTAGCTAACAAGAATTTGGGTTAAAATCAAGAGATTGATAGACCTAATTAAAGGGTTGAACCTAAAGATAGTAAAACCTGACTTGAGTATTTACCAATTGTTTTGTTCAATATCCATTTGCACTTGAGAAAGCCAAATTGGACAAAATTACTCTCTTACCGAGATGTATTGAGTGGATACTCGAGTGTTGATAGCTATAATATACTCCGACTAACGAAACAAGCTTTACAGTTTATAATCCATTAGGCAAACACCTAGGTGAAGGTCATATCCCTAGGCCTTTTACTTTATTTGAAAACAATAACAAAAACATTTTCTTAGTTTTAATTATTTATCTTGCAATCTTAGTTTAAACTAGACCTAGAATCAACCAAACCTTGTGGAAGTGTAATTTAAGATAGTTTAAGCTCATTCACCATAATATATACCTCTAAATCCGATTCATATAGATCCTTGTGGAATTCGACCCAGACTCTCTGTTGGGTATTACTATGCATCGACCGTTTCATAACCTCAAATAGAGGTGTGACTTGGACGAGATCACCCCCCTCCCGCCCACAATGATGGGGTATCCATGGTTGTTGAAGATTACAGCTTTCCTACGGTGGAGGAAATAATTCCCCATAAGGAGAAGGCTAGGTCTGACTTCTCAAAGTTGCCCGAAGATGACCTCGAAATCTCGGAGTCATTGATGACAAAGGCGGCCATCGCTGAGTTTAGGGCTAAATTCAAAATTCCCGCCCACATAGACCTCATCTCCGCAGGGCACGACGTGGTAAAAATACATCGCCCTGGGTACTATGCCTTTTATGCATACCTCTTCTACGTAGGTTATTATTTTCCTATCCTTCCCTGGCCGAAGCGTTTTGCTGCTACTACCGGGTGTTCCCGTCTCAACTCTCCCCTATATTTACAAGCTCATCCGCATGATTTTGAAGTTTGTAGAGTTGGCCGGGGTCGAGGTGACCATCCATCACTTGATGCATCACTTCGCCCCCAATTTTTAAAGGGGGACGATGTTGCATCTTCGCCACCGGGGCGGCAAGTGTCTTGTGGTAAAAATGGACGACAAGTCCAACCGCCAGTTTTGGCTCAACTACTTCTTCGTCAGAATTGAAGACGTGGTGGCAAATACAAACGGGTTTCCAGAGATTTGGAACTATGCTCGTAAGCACCTTCCTTTATCCTCCGCTGTACTTCGTGTTGGTCGACTTTGGTTGTACTGTATCTTATTTTTCTCTTTTTACGTAGCGGAGGCTGAACCCCCTCCTTTGGTCGAGGATATTCACAAATGGGTTAGCCGAGTCCTTACTCATACAGTGGGGATTCGCGAATAGTCGGCCTTACACAATAAGTTCGGGTCCAAGCTTCTCGGTAAGTTTGCTTTATGTCTTCGTCGTTGAATGTTTCTGATAGGTCATCTTTTATCTTTGCGGGGGTTGATCCCGACCTTTTTTCTCTCTTTTGTTGTCAACACGGGGAGGTCCGAGGAATCCGAGATCTCCTACTCTTGTGTTCCGCCAGGCGACCGCCACAACGTAATCTGTTCCAGCCGCAACCGCGACCAAGCCTGCCCGGTCATCTGCCTCCATTCGACCTCCGATTTTGGCGATATTAGCTCAGCCATTGGCGGCCTCAGCATCTGGGACATCGGCTTTTCCTGTCTTGCATTTAGTAGATAAGTCGTCGCGGGGAAGATTTGAATCCACGAAAAAGGAGATTGGTGGACGCTGGCAGCGGTGCAGTCCGAGCAGTGGACTCTACGAGGGACGACTATGAGCCGACCATTGCTGTACCTGAAAGTGACGCGAATCCGTCATCTGGAATTCTGCTATCAACAGGAGTGGTGGAAGGTGCGCCCTTTCCTGAAATTGGGGTTGAAATTTGAGGGTCGTCCGTGGAGGTCGGTGACAGCATATTGCGGAGTGAGCCGTCATCCTCGGTATCGGTTCACGTTCCCTCGTCGACCGAGGTGAGAGGCAAAGGTATTTTTGAGGACGGCTACGAAACTGGCTCTGATATTAACCTTGATGAGGTATAGATGTTGAGCGAGGGGTTCATGGTGGAAGTGAGGTTGGAAGGGTCCACTCGTACCATCATGATCCCCATGGACTGCGACTTGCTGGTGAACACTAAAGATGTGGTCCCTTCCTTGGGTCCCCTTTGCTCCGATGCGAAGGGCAAGACCATCGAGTCGCTGAACGATGCCACCCTGTCGTTGAGCATAACCGGCCTCGCCCTTAGGGTAAAGTTTCCGACCTTTCTAGTTTTTATGCCTTGCACATTATTTTCGATAGGCTGATTTTCTTCCTCCTTTTATTCTCTCTTTTTAGGCCATTATCTTGGAGATTGAGAGTGCTCGCCGAGAGGAGAGGCATAAAACTATTTTCAATAGGATGGAGAAGAAGTATCGTGAATACCGCAGCAAGCATCGTGAGATTTGTAGGCGGTTCAGCGAGAGTTGTAATTTCCAAGCTATCCGGGTCGAGCTGAAGCAGAATGATGACGAGTTGGTGAGAGTTATCGGCAAGTGCAGCATCCTTGAAGTGGCACTGAGGGATAAAGAATAAGAGATCGAAGTGAGCAAGGGAGTTGAGGCCGAATGTGCGGACCTTTAAGCCCAAGTGGTATCTCTGCAGGGCAAACTCGAGAAATGTTCGGTCAGGGCCGATGCTTTGAGTGACGATGTCACCGAGAAGATGGCAGATTTGGAGAGGGACGAGTTGGCTCAGTTGGCGTCTTTGGAAAAAGTGGAGGCTTTGGAGGATGCAATCTGCGTCCTCCGGTATGAGTGGGCAAACGATTTAGAGACGGCCAGGCTCAGGGAAGAGCGGCTTGACGAGCAAATTGGGGGGCTATAAAAAGAGGTCTCGAACCTTGGTGACCACATTGTCGCTCTCGAGGCCGAGAAGATGCAGTCGTTGGCCCAGCCGTCCTCCTACGCTTCTGCTTATCCTGATGTTCCGCAGGATTTATATAAGAAGTGGATCCACGCAGAGGCCCAGCTAGACATATTCAGAGATTTGATAACGGCGGGGAGAGTTCCTGAGGCTGATTTTGAGGATGCTCGTGCTAAGGTGCGTGCAGCTCGGATCGCCTGTGGCTATGACCCTACTACACCATGGATCGGCAATAGCGAGGAGGATTTGGATAAGATTGAGCAAGACGCCTAGTACGAGGACGAGTACCCTGATGGCGATGGTGGAGATAGCGCTACTCGGTGGGGTGGCGAGTAGTTATTCCTTTGGTTTGTAATTTTGTTTTAGCCCTTGTAAAGAATATTTTTGAAGTATGAAATGCTATTTTGCCTGTTCGTTTCTGAATCTTTTCTCTGCTTGGGCTTGTATGCTCATTTCCTTAATTTTGCCATTTGGCTGCTTTTAGCCATAGAAGCTCAGTTTGTATGTTGAATAAGTTCAAATGCCGCCCTTAGTAGTCGTGACCTGGGGCCAACAAGTGTTGTCGAACGAAGTCAAACATAGCCGTAGGTTAATTTGAAACGTGACTTAGTTAGTATAAGCGAGGTTAAATGTAACCTAAACCCAACAATAGTCGAGGGCCGTATAGGCTTAATTCGAGCAAAGTAGAACATAAGCCGCAGTTGACCTGAACGAAGCCGAATGTGAATTAGAGCAAGGTCGATGTTATTTGATTCGAGCGAGGTCGAGTGTTTTTAATTCGAGCGAGGTCGAATGTCTTTTAATTTGAACGAGGTCGAATGTCTTTTAATTCGAACGAGGTCGACTGTCTTTTAATTCGAACGAGGTCTAATGTTTTTTTTAAATTCGAACGAGGTCGAATGTCTTTTAATTCGAACAAGGTTGAATGTTTTTTAATTCGATTGTGACCGTGGGCCGGCTATATGATGAGGAAATGTTCTGGCGAACGTACATTTGTGTTTTGCTCAATACTTGGAGAAATTTACATATTGTTCGGGTTGGTATTCTAGTCCGGTCTATCTAGTCCCTTCATTAGGTGACTTGGAGATATGTTGAGAGGTTGAGCAATGAACTATGCCTTTTTCTTGTCCGTACTTCGACTTGAAGTGTCCCCCTCATCGCCTCGTTAAAAACCTCTTTGAGAAAACCCAATTGGGACAAAACTCAAGTGAGGGAAAAGAGTACGACTTGTAGGACGCTTGTTCTTAAAAGTTGAAGTACTTGAGGTGGGCGACGTTCCAGTTGTTTGGTAGCCATTTTCCTTTCATTGTTTCTAGTTAAAATGACCCTTTGCTTGCTGTTGCTGTGATTTTGCATGGGCCGTCCCAATTTGTTCCCGGTTTGCCATCCCGCGGGTCTTTGCTGGCTTGTGTTTTGGCCTTGGGCATGTAGTCTCCGACTTTGAGTGGTCTGATCTTGGATTTTTTGTTGTAGTAGCGTTATGCCTGTTGTTTTGGGGCGATCATTCTTATGTAGGCCATGTCTCTCCGTTCTTCGGCTTCATCGAGATCTTGCATTCTACTTTCATCATTCCTCGACCAGCTCTCATGGGAGTATCTCAAACTGGGCTCTCCGACTTCGACTGGTATCACTGCGTCAGTCCCATAGACTAACGAGTATGGCGTTTCTCCTGTGCTCATCTTTGGCGTTGTGTGGTAGGACCATAGCACTTCTGGTAGTAGTTCTGGCCAAAGTCCCTTGGCATCCTCGAGCTTTTTCCTAATGATGTTCAGTATTGATTTATTGGAGGACTCGGCTTGCCCGCTGCCCGCGGGGTGGTATGGGGCGGAGAGTATTCTTTTGATATGCCACTTTTCGAACGACCTTTTTTCCAGTGAATTGGGATCCGTTGTCGCAGCTCATCTCTTTGGGGAGGCCGAAGCGGCACACAAAATTCTTCCATATGAAGCCGATCACTTCCTGGTCGCATATCTGAGCGAATGCTTCTGCTTCTACCCATTTAGAAAAATAGTCGGTTAAAACCAAAAGGAAACGTATGTTACCTCGTCCTGCAGGGAGTGGGCCGACGATGTCTATTCCCCATTTGATGAAAGGCCAATGGGAAGTAAGCGAGTGGAGTTGCTCGCCTGCTTGGTGGATCATTGGGGCGTATTGTTTGCATTGTTCACATCTTTTTATGAAGTCTGCGGCCTCATTTTTCATAGTAGGCCAGTAGTATCCTGCTCGTATGAGGCATCTGGCTAGAGCTCGGTTGCCGGAATGAGCCCCGCAGTGGCCTTCGTGGACTTCTTCTAGGACACGCCGAGTTTGATTCGGGCCCAAGCATTTTGCTAGGGGGCGCCGTACGTCCTCTTATACATATCGTTCTGGATAATGTTGTACTTGTCTAATTGCATCCGAAGTTTCTTGACTTCTTTTTTATCATCTGGGAGTACGCCGTCCTCCAAGTATGTAACAATACGGTTGCGCCAGTCCCAAGTTAGATTTATAGTCCTTACCTCGATTTGATCTATCGATGAGTGGAGGAAGGTGACCACATTTCCTTCTCCGGTTATGGTTTTAGTGGTTGCCGCTAATTTGGCGAGGCCATCGACTTTGGTGTTTTGCACCCGAGGGATTTGGTCAAGCTGACATTCATCAAACTCGGGCAATATCTTGCGGATTTTGACCTAGTATTTTTGCAACCTTTGTTCTTTGATTTGGAAAGTCCCGGTGACTTGGTTGACGACGAGCTGAGAATCGCAGCGTAGGATGACTTGCCTCGCTCCGTACTTGAGTGCTAACCTTAATCCTGCAATCACGGCCTCATCTCGGCCTCATTGTTAGTCATGTCTGGACATTTTATGGACTGGCGAATCACTTCGCCTGTAGGGACTTCGAGCACGAGTCCTAATCCGGACCCCAATGCGTTGGAAGCGCCGTCAGTGTACAAAATCCATAGATCTTGTGCTTGCGGAGAAGCGTGTGCTTCTTCTTATTCGACTTCAGGCATTATTTTTGCGCTGAAGTCGGCGAGGAATTGTGATTTTATCGTTGTCCGTGGTTGGTATGTAATATCATGCTCATTTAATTCTATGGCCCACTTAGCTAATCTTCCCGATAGCTCGGGCTTATGCAAGATACTTCTCAAGGGGAAAATTGTGACTACCGAGATCGGATGGCACTGAAAGTAGGGTCTAAGGTTTCGTGAAGCTATGACCAAGGCCAAGGCAAATTTTTCGAGGTGGGGGTACCTCGTCTCGGTGTCGATTAGGGTTTTTCTAATGTAATAGATGGGAGATTACGTACCTTTGTCTTCTCGGACCAGGACTGCACTCACCGCTACTTCGGATATGGCGAGGTAGACGAGTAGACATTCCCCAGGTTCTGCTTTGGCAAGCAACTACGGCGATGATAGATAGGCTTTTAACTCCTTCAGGGCTTGAACGCACTTGGATGTCCATAAGAGGTCGTTCTCCTTCTTGAGCACGCCGAAAAACTTGTGACATCTATCAGATGATCGTGAGATGAATCTCGACAAGATGGCGATGCGTCCGGTCAGTTTCTGAACCTGTTGTTTTACTGGTTAAGTGTTCTGGTATTCCCTATATGGCCTTGATTTGGTCGGGATTGACCTCTATGCCTCTTTGTGATACCAGGAAGCCCAGGAACTTTCCCGAGGTTACGCCGAACGCACACTTCTCAGGGTTCAGTTTCATCCCAATATGTCGAAGGCCTCTATCAGGTGGTTGTGACTTATTTCCTTTTGGACTTGACCAACATACCGTCTATGTAGACCTCCATGGTCTTGCCGAGCTGGTCCTTGAACATTCTTGTTACCAAATTTTGGTATGTCACCCTCGCGTTTTTCAGTACGAAAGGCATCACCCTGTAGCAATACGTTCCTTGGTGGGTGATGAAGGTGGTCTTCTCCTGGTCCTCCTCTTCCATGAGGATCTGGTTATAGCCCGAGTATGCGTCTACGAAGCTCAGCAATTCGTGCCCGGTTGTTACGTCAATGAGTTGGTCGATATGAGGTAACGGGAATGAGCCCTTCGGGCATGCCTTGTTCAAATCTATGAAGTCTACGCACATCCGCCATTTCCCGTTTTTCTTTTTACCATGACCACGTTGGCGACCCACTGTGGGTATTTTGATTCTCTGATTAAGCCATTTTTCAGAAACTTTTCAACCTCCCGGCGAACTGCATCGTTTATTGCGGAGTTGAAGTTTCGCCTAACTTGCCTTACCGGAGGGTAGAATGGGTCGACGTTCAACTTGTGCGACATGATCTCTTTCGGGATACTTGGCATGTCTGGTACAAGCTGGAGGGGATGGCCTTCATAGCGTGTATCCAAGGTTGACCTATTATAGTTGGTTATACGCTGTGTCCTGATCCATGATGTGGAATGTGGTTTCCAAAGTAACATCGCCGGCCAGGACGATGAGTGTGATTTCTCCAGATGTTCGTTCAACTGCATTATTAAAATCGATTAGCGTGATGCAGCGTGGCACTATCTTATCCTCGAGTTTCATCTGTGCAAGTACTCGAGGGTGGATAATGCACGCGCCGCTCCCATCGTCCACCATAATACGTCTTACATATGTATCTAATATTCGTATCATGATAACAAGAGCATCATAGTGAGGGAAAACCAAACCGTGGGTGTCTGACTTATCGAAGATGATACTTTCTTCGAGTTCGTCGTACCGTTCATGAGTGATCGACTGTTTGAGTTTTCGTGTTGTGGTGAATTTTAAACTGTTGATCGATGCGGCATCGCCACCCCCGGTGATCATTTGAATGGTGCGAGTTGGTGAAGGTAGTTTTGGCGGCCCCTGGTGCTGTTCACGTCCTCGGGTGAAGTTGGACCTTTCTCGGTCGCTCATCAACTCTTTCAAGTGCCCTTGGTGAAGCATGTTCACGACCTTCTGCCTTAGGGCGATGCAATCCTCGGTTTTATGACCTCATTCCTGGTGGAATTCGCAGAGGTTGTTCGACTTCCTGGTGTTTGGGTCGGACCTCATCTTCTATGGCCACTTCACTTTTGGGCCGAGATTCTCCAATGCGTAGACTATTTCTGAAGGTGATACACAAATATTGTGAGCAGATAGTAAAGGGGGCATACATTTCTCGCTCCGGTGAGTCCCTATCCTTGGTCTAGACGGGGGTGACATGATGGCGCCTCTGTATATGCCTGATGCCTTTCTCGGTTGGGTCGTGGAACGGCTAGATCCCTTGTGTCGTTTCTTCGATCTTTTCTGGACTCGGCTTGAGGTCAACCGTTGAGCTGGTCCATTCAGGTCGTCTTCGTCAGCTGGACTTCAGCGCAATAGGCATTGTATATTTCATCCCAAGTGGTTGGGGATATTTCATGAGCCGACTCAGCAACTTTCTAGTCACCCTCGAACCGCTTCTGTTTAACCCATTTTGGAAAGCAGCTACAGTCATGCCTTCTGATACATTTGGTAAGGTCATCCTTACACGGTTAAATCGAGCGAGGAAGTCCCTTAGTCCTTCTCCAGGTGATAGTTTGATGGCAAGTATATCATTCACTCTTGCCTCCGCCTTTTTATCTCCGGCATGGGCTGTCACGAACTTGTCGGCCATCTCTTCGAACATTTCAATGGAGCGCGCAGGCAGCTGTGAATACCAAGTTAATGCGCCCCCGGTGAGGGTTTCGCAAAGAATTTCAATAGGATGGAGGATACTTGTTCTTTGGCGAGGTCGTTGCCTTTTACTGCGGTGACATAGTGAGTCACATGATCCTCAGGATCGGTTGTACCGTCGTATATTTTCGGGTACGACAACATTTTGAAGGTTTTGGGTATGGCATGTGGGCGGCTTCATCACTATACGGTTGTTCAACGAACCGACCGGCATCTCTTTTTGGGAAGAGTTTTGGGACGCCCGGTATTTTGTCTACCCTTTCTTGATGCTCTTTCATTTGCTCTCGAAGCATTTTGTTTTCGTTTTTCATTTCTTCCATCTTCCTCAAAATGGCTGTGAGGGTGTCGTCATCTGCATTATTAACATTGTGAGTGATACCTGTTATGGGAGGGGGAGGGTCGTGTTGCTCGACCGTTATTGGTGCAACGCAAGTTCTTGCATTTTCTCTGATCGCCTTTTGGGCTGGTTTGTCGAGGATGCTGGTCAACGTATTTGTCAGCCAAGCCTCGAGCAGATTCTTTACTGTCGATGGCGCCTCTTCCGTTGTGGAAATGGAAGCTCCCTTACCGTGGGACGTTGTGATACTACCATGAAGAAGGGGTGAGCCATTTCACCTGGGAGAGGCATTTGGCGTTATATCTTCACCCTTCGTTTCAGAAACCTCGTTGATGGTGTTTAAGAGGTTGGTGGTGAGATCGGCCACTGCCTTCATCCTTTCTTCTCCGTTACCTGCCATGTTAGGTATGTGTATACAAGAAAGTAGGGGATCTTGCTCCTTTTGTTTTTGCTAGTTATAAATCTAGAAGAAACTAAAATTTAACTAGGAAATCCCCACAGACGGCGCCAAATTGTTTGACCAAAAAATATAATCAACTAATTATAAACCTTTGGTTAGACTAATTAATTTTACGTGATAAGGGGTTGATCCTAGTTAATAATAATAACTTCAGATCTATAATCGATCTACGTGGATAATGTTTGAACAACGTTGAAAAAGAGTTAAATGTGATGTGCATTTAGTGTTCCAATGCCAATAATGGAAAAGGAATGTCAATCATTCAATAACAATAAATGACATTAAAGTAAATAATGAGAATGATTCACCCAACATTAAATGAGGTGGATAATTCCTCCTTCCGACAATGGTGAATGACCGACAAATACAAGAATATCGGGATCTATCTCGAATCTGACGGAGAAGGTATAGAGTTATCAACAATCGAATCTCTTTTGAAAGGTAGTGTTTGTATTTATGTAGAGAGAGTCTG
>AWOL01S0007370.1:91921-104674 GCA_000715115.1 Nicotiana otophora | reverse complement strand
CCCCAATCAGGGAATCCCTTTCTATTTATAGGGACATGCCCCCAATTAACCCTAAAAGTACAAGTATAAAGAATATCCAACGAAATATTCTCTTAAAGGTCATGTTACTAAACTAGCCGTTACTGCTCCTTCGGATACTTGACCTCGGCCATGATTGGTTGCTCGGCGATGAGTCCCATTAGTTACTAGTCGACCTTGGCCAAATTACTTTTAGCAACACCACTAACTGTCGAGTGCCCTTAGGCGAATTTTGACCCATACACGTGTCTCTTCCATGAGCCAAAGTCTTTACTGAAAATGTTTGCGGGTTGTAATTACAGACTAACATAAATGCATTTATTATGTTTCAAGTTATCAATGGCTAAATAGCCAGTTAAAGCTATTTATAACAGCACTATAGATGCAAACATGATATAAGATAACGAGGTAATATATGTTGTTGATCACTCTCACAGTTTGGCTTGTTCTTGAATTTGTTCCTGTTCACAATAAATGAATTCAGAGAATGAGTACCAAGTTTAAACAGGAAAGTGACAAGAAACAGTCAAAAGCTTTAAAGGGTTGAGCTGACAGAACTTGCAGGTATGAGATTTCTTCTAATAATGTATCTAACTTCCCTCTTATTACATACTCCCATCTGCAGCAAGCAGAATGGTGATCTAGTAGGCGCTTGGACAGTATCTGATTGAATTAAGAAAAGATAGTATTTGAAGTTGAAAGAGGTATTTGGAAGTTCAAGTTATGTTTGATATGAATTTCACTTAAACAAGAAGTTGTAAATTTGTGAGTGGATAATAATATTTGACTTGAAATACTACTCAAACAAGTTTTCAATATGTCACCATTATTTCAAATACTGAAGCTCAGTATTTGCAGATACTGAAATAATTTTAATGGCAACCGGGAATGCTCACCTGGGAAGGGGGACAGAGAGATACAAATGGAGTTCTTTAACCTTCACTTGTCAGGAAAATAGTTTCGCAGAAAAAGAAGTCATATTTAAAATTTCGGTTTCAAATGGGAAGCAAGTTTCTGAAGAAATTTATTAGGATAAAACATATTATGGAGATTCACTGAAAAGAGGTAGCTTTTTGGTTGCAGTGCTGATGTCCAGGGGCACCAAGCATTCTATTTTTTTTTTTGGGGGGGGGTTTAATTAACCAGAAAAGGAAACAGTACTCCTGTCCTGGTTTTGAGTTTTGCTATATTGTTACAGAAAGAAATTTAAGGCAAAGAACCAAAAGTAATTGGGATGACTCACCTCAGTGACAAAAAAAGCATGGAATCCATAAGGAACTCTTTTGGGTAATTCAACCACTGTCACAGGTTCTGTTGACATTGTTTTTGCATCAATTACATTCACAGCTGACTTTCTGCACAAATTTATAAAAAAATGGTTTAGCCAAAGTGATTCTGTTTTAAGTTCAGTTACGAACTTTGCTAATTTTTCCTTATGCGTCTAAGAACTAAGATAGGAAAACATTTGACAGGCGAGAAGGTGTACCAAACAACGCACAAGGGAAATAGGGATATGTGCCGCTTTCAATTTATAACTAAGGCAAGTCCAAAGAAGATTTTTATAACTAAATAGTGAATGCTCACGTACACCGTTTTTTCTAGCTATGCTTCTGTCAAGGTGGAAAAGAAATGGACAATTTAGCATCATATGATCTTAATCTCATGTTGCTTCAGTATATTGTAGTTGCAATTGTTCTACACACGCACACATAACAGATCTTAGAGGTAGGAGAAGTTATGCTCTTTCAGTTACATGGGTTGAACTGTTCGACACAGCAAGTGGTCTAAACTGACCGTCTTTGCCACTCTATTTCAATTTAAAAAGTATAACAGAAGAATTTTCCTTGTTACCTTAACATCCAGGAGAATACCAATACATAATGGTCTTAAACGAGAAAGAGAAGATATATTAATAGTGATGTTTATGATAGATACAAGTAAGAGAGTGGCAGACAAGGTACCCGGTGTTCTCATCATGTACGAAGAATATCAAGTAGCCATCGTCCTCTTCACATTCTGTCCCAGGCTGACGCGGAACAAATACAGCCTCCGAACCAAACCTGCCGGATCCTAGATCAAAGATGCCTTGAACATTTCCTCCAACTTCAAGCTGTGCTTTTCCAGTCTCTGGTTCAGCATGCAAATCAAATTTGATGATTCCAGTTACCTTGGCAATGCTGTCCAAAGTGGTTCCATATACATACCGCTGCTTCCTAAATTTCAACAAAGCTACTATAATTATACCACATAAAAGAGAGGTCTTCCTATTAACCTCTAGAAAAACCAGATCAAGCAATCAAAACCAGAAGGAACACAAACAAAAGTTGAAGCAAATGGACAGATGACATATGAAGGAGTTCATAACCCAGCATTTTGTACAGCAAAACATAAGCTACGTTGATCGAAAATTGCCTGATAATTTTATATAGAGAGACAACTGACCTGCCAGTGTAATTCTCGTTGATCCGTGGAAAATCAACAGCAGACTCCGATAGTTTCTTCTGTGAAGCTGCACCACTCTTCATGTTAAATCTCATCTCATATCTGTAAAAAACAAAACCAAAATCATGAACGGTGGCAGATATAAACAAGGTCAATTTTAAAAATCAATGTCAGAGTCTCTTAACAGCTCATTGGTGAAATTCTCAAGCTTTTCTTTAACAACTCCATTGACCATGTCTAGGTTTGGATTTTGAAGGCGGCAGGTGATCAACACGACTTCATCTCCCTCCTCCCAAGCATTGGCTGGTAAAATAATCAAAATGATAAACCAGTCAGAAAACAGATATCTGCAGCAAGATATTGATGTAGAGAATGTGTTGACCCTATACCTATCACAACGGACAATTACCAATTATAAGTACAAGGACTACACTGCAACTTATCTTTGGACCACTGACATCTTCAAGATGTTTGTCCTGAATTCTAATTACCCTACATAAATTTTTTAAGGTGGCATTTCCGCTTATATCATTGGCCCTCTGATTTATATTTACAGCTTTTAAGCTTTCAGATGATCAAAAGTTACTACTTAAGAGTCCTCCTGCATTCCATGGCAATAACAATTCCAAGTTTCAACTTTCAACCATCCAAATTATTTTAAAAACAAGACATATTTTGTCTGTAAACATCTAATGTGGTTTTGGTGACTCAAACTCAAAAACTTAATTTATAGGTTCCAAAAGGAAAATTCCTTTACTATATACTTTTTTATTGACAGATTATTTTCCTTACAGGACTATCAATCAAATTTCATACCTATTAATCACTGCATGTATGTATGTGGCTATTGGCTAGCTACAGCTTTTCCGTTCAGAATAGGCTAAATTTTAACTTTTCAAGAAAGACCACAAAGTTGCTTACCGTTGTGAAATATGAAGCAATTAGGAAGCTCGAACCACTTGATTAGGGCCTCACTCTTCGCATATCGTGGGAGGACACCAAATCGAGCCTTTTTAGTAGCATCGAAGGAAAAAGCCAGCTGATTATTTTTCACCATTTCCTGAATAGAAAATTCATATCTAAGAATAAATCCAAAAATCTTAACACTATGCATGAAAATACAATCCCGGGACAAATATAAACTCAACACCCTCCCAAACGTGTAATCAAATTTTGGAATTCGCACATGGACTTTAATACAGACTTATGGATGTGAGAACGAATTTACTAAAGGTTCCCTTTGGTATAATTCGAAGGAATATGAGCATCCAACCCAAAAAGTAAGGCAACTGATGGAGTAACCCACAACTTCTATAAACTCCTTAAAAATCTCTCACACTACCCAAGTAGGACAAATATAACTCAAAAAATAGATTTCCTTTATCAAACAAAAGATGTATTGCTATGGTTTCGTCAATTCCAATGACCATGTACAAAGAAACGTAATATACTACATCCATTTCATTCAAGATATCTGTTAGATAGTTATGTGTAAATAGTCCTAGTCCCATATGTAGTAGGAGTAGAATATGTCCTAGTCCCATATGTAGTAGGAGTAGAAAATGTATTATATATAGAGCTCATTGTATCATTGTTAAAAAATAGATTTTTCTCTCGTGTATTCTCACATGGTATCAGAGCTTCAGTGAGAAAATTATCGTTGTTCATCATTCCAGCGAAATCCGGGAAGAAAAATCTCATCGCCATGCAATTTTCCGGCAACTTCGTCTTGTTCCCAGGGTTCCTCACTGCTACAATGGTACTGTGCATATACCAGTACTACCATTAGATCTAAAACCCTTGTGCGACCAAACCCCAGAAATTCCAGTCCCATCGGAACAGAAAAGTCAGTCACCGTCCGTCTTTCCGGTTGACGACTTAAGATTGATTTGCGTTATCTCCATATTGGTAAGTGTTGTGCGAAAACCAACACTACCATCTTGTTCGGAAAAGTAAGACGACAAAAGCTCACGCGTCTCCACGTGCCGCCGGTGCGTGTGAGCCATTCCGACCATTTTTTGACAAAACTTCTTCAGGACAACTTACTCGTCCAGTGATTCCGAGCCTACTCATATAAATTACATCAAATTCTGACAGCTTTTATTTTTTCCGGCGTGAACAGTGATTTTCCGGCGTGAACAGTGATTTTCCAGAAAAAGTTTGTGAATTCTGGTGGTGTTTCAGAACCTATTTTGTAGTGTAGAATTCGGCTTAGCCTCACTATTTTCAAATTTTTTCCGGCAACTTTTCGGCCAACTTTTGTTTATCAGCAACCACCTGGTTTTGTTGCTCAGGGGGAGTCTAGTGCCTTGTATGTCGAATAATCAGCTTGCAGATATTTTCACCAAGCTCCTCAATGGTCCTCGCATTAGTTACATATGTAACAAGCTCGGTACATATGATTTGTATGCACCGGCTTGAGGGGGAGTGTTAGATAGTTATGTGTAAATAGTACTAGTCCCATATGTAGTAAAGTCAGCACTAGTATACCCCAAATAATGCTGACTTTAATACTAACTACCAATCATGAAGTTTTATTACCAAATTTTCGACAAGCATTTACCTAACAATAGCTGATTCTTAAAACAGAAGTCCATAAACCAGAAACCTCCTTGAAGTCCTCTCCTATAGGACTCCAATACGGAGGTGGACTGATGTAACAAGACTTAACATCTCTCTCTGCTTCAATTTTGGAGCCAAGGCTTTCATCTCTTAAAAGCTTACATCATATTTCCCACCAAGAGAGAAAGCTGATATTACTACAAGACAAATCCGTAAATTGTGAGCTACAGAAGTCTCATACCTTCGGTCGGAAACACAAAGGGAGATCCATCATAATTGCATAATTTTCAGTTATAGCAAAATCATGCATCATGACAGGCTCTGGTATTGTTATTGGGACCGGATCCTGCATGATTCCATCCTTTGATATAACCCTATAAGTGATATAAGGTGGGTTGTGAGAGTAGCCAAAGGTAAACATCTCACCTGCATGCAAATATTCAAAGTCAAACTCAGAATGTTTTACCAAAATAATGGCTAAATAATTCATGCTCCAAACTTGTACTAATGATCCATTTATGGTTCTTCTTCTCTCACTTTTGAACACTGGACCTTGAACTAAGAGTCTATCACAGATACACAACATAAGCAGGTGACTGCGTCAGAGGTAATATTGATTGACTGTCACTAACTATCTGCGTACACACTATCCTCCCAGACCCTGTTGTTGTTGTTGTTGTCACTGGATAGCTTATGCAGAGTTGGCAGTTAAAATGGGAACCCTAATCTTGGGTCAACCATCTTTCTTCGCCTGTATTTACAGCCCAATGGGAATGCTGCTCCATCTTCTGTTCACCATCCTATCCTCAACTTCAAAATCAATTTGCCTTGGCATTCAGTTGTTGAATTTGTTTTGATAAAATAGTACTACGTTATAGAGGAAAATAGCAATTTTCTTAGGTTTTATCACAAATCTACATCACCACTATCAGATTGGCAAGCCAGGCATATAGAAAAAGAGGTGTCAGCAAATGAGAAAAGAAGGCTGAACAGATGACTCAATTAAAGGAGGTCATGCACTGAAAGGATTGCAGTCGTAATCACAATTGTTAGAATACATGTACTGGTAATTCTTTCATCAATAAATATTTGGGTAGCAAAGTTTAAGGACAAATCTTTTGAATTTATAAATAGTGACATGCTTATTATTGGCAATGCAGAACTAGGACTGCTGCTCTCTTACCAGTTACAGGGTCAACTTTTGGATGGGCAGTGAAGGAATGCGCCAACCTTTTGTCATAATCCAGCATGCCGAGTGTTTGAAGATCTCCATCCTCCAGAACTTTAAGTGCATCTGTGCAGTGTACACTCAGTATTAAAGGCAGAATATATACTTATAATCTAAATCATTGAGTGAAACAATATTAACTACTAATACTTGTGGTCTGCCCATAACCAAGACTTCAGATTACAATATCACTATATAATCGTGCTTGATATAAGGAAAAAAAAAATGGGAAAAAGGTCGAAGAGAACACCTATTCAAAGGCTTGCACATCAAAAATCATAGATATGTCGTATTACTGAACAGGTCAAACAGAGCAGTGGCTTACAAGGTTTATCAGCCTCTGAAAGTGCCAAAAGCTTCCCATGGTGATATACTAGAGCAGTATTAGCTGGAGAAGGAAACAAATTTTACTTTCAGCTGGTAACTGTCACATTGACTACATAAATATTGTTATGAATCAAGACGTATTCCTGCCATCGTTAACAAATTATACTTGGAAAGTCTTGTCAAGAGAAGATAGATAGACTAGCTAAAATTCCAGCCAACTAACCTGTTCCATTTCCATAGGTGATGTCCAATACTTTCAGCTTTGCTCGGAGCATTTGCATATAAACGGTGAACAGACCGAACAACCCTTTAAGATCTCCAATCTGCAGATGTAGTAAAGCAAAGGGTTTTATAAAGCATAATGCATGGTAGCTTGACACAGTAGTCCCATTTGGTTTGGGAAAGAAAATTTAAGGAAGAAAACTAACAGCAGAAAGTGACAAGATAAATGGGGTGAATCAACTTCAGGTCATAAACACCAATAGGATGTCTTAATTCCTTTCCTCTGAATTACTGGTGCTTAAATTTTAAAGTTACCCGTAGAAATAGTCGAGGTGCGCGTAAGATCGCCCGGGCACCATAATTATCAATTTCTTTTAAGTTAATAGAGATCTATGACAAAGGCATCATATACTAAAAGGGAAAAGAATGACACAATTTTCTTTAAAATAGACCGTCTCCATTATGAAGATACATAAAAGAGTTGAAAAAACTTTCTGAAGTGCTTTAATTGCTGGGGCATTTTTTCAAACTGATGTTATGCCCTAAAAGACAAACCACGTTCGAACAGCATCATTCTTTTGGTCATCATCCCTAATTCCAGAAAACCAATAAACAACAATACATTACTAATTGTTTTGCCCCTTTCCAAATAGCTTGCAGAATAGCTACTCAATGAAGCATCCACAATATGGTGACATATCTTTTAAAAAAGGCATCCATAGTTATGTGAAGAAGTTGCTGAATGCATCAACACATGTGAAGAAGTTTTAGTACAAGAAACTGCAATCATTGTTATATGAAGCTTGAAGGGAACAAAAATCTAGGGGTAAGAATATCAAAACAAATGCACACCTTCATAAACTTGGCTCCTCCAAAGAACTCTTCTTGCTTTAGACGTGATGTCCTCACATAACGTGACACATAAGTTGCTTTTCCATCTTTAATGCGCAAGCCATGAATCATGCTGAAAGTTTGAGATCGTATTACTTCTTTCCATGTGAAAGAGTTATAAAGACATGATAGTTATTAAGCTTCGACATAACTCGTCTTAAAAAAAAAAATTTAAAAAAAAGAAAAAGTAACTGATAAAATGGAATAGGAAAAACCAGACTAAAAATTGCTTTGTCATAATATAGGACAAATGAATAATTGATGCAATTTAATCAGATTATGTGCAAAGTAAAAAGATTAAACAGCAGCAGCACAAAAGAAAGAGGAACAATTACAACTACTGCTGCTGCGGGCTGCGGCTTAGTTCCAAACTAGTTGGAGTGAGCTATATGAATCTTCACCATCCATTTTGCTCCATATGGTTCAATAACTTGGAGTTCTTTAACCCTAGAGGTTCTCTACAATATCTACTGACCTAGCATCTCTAAATAGATTAAAAGACTGAATCTGACCCTGATGCAAGCATACCTTCATGACTAAAAATTAATTTTAATTAGTTGGTATCACCTTTATGGGCCTATTACTTCTGTTGTGTTCCTTTCCTGGCTAAGTACGCATAAATTCCGGGAGATTGTAGGTCCTTCAGCACAACTTACCTTTCCATATGATTTTAGGTATACGTTGTCCCTTTTTTATACCTTCAAACATCATGGTTAACACTAATATACCTAGACAAGACAGCAAAAACACACTGCTATGAATTAATTGACATAGTTTACAAACTAAATAGTCCTGATCTACCTCATAATGTGCTTCTTAACAAGCAATAGTTTAAAAAAATCGTCCCTGTAATCTGAAAATTCATTGTCTTGCCATCCTAATGCTCAGCCCTTCTCTTTCCTGTTATCATCAAATTCAAATATTTAATTCCTTGTCAATCCTTCTCGTCCTGTTATGATAAATTTAAAGATTCATACCCTAGCTATCATGTTCAAGCTTTCTTTTATTGGAAAAATGGTATCAATCCTATTCTGGTGAATACAAGGTCTGTCTACAGAGACTATAATGCCCATTTGAGTTGTTCAATTAAGAAAAGAGTACAAGGGCCTTCTTATCTAAAGTTACAAAATGCCAACTGAAATTTTCAGTTACTTGCCACTCTTATCAGAAAGGGAAGCTTAGTCACATAATAAGCGGTAATCTATTTCAAAATGCTTAAGCTGGAGATAAGAAACACATAGGTAGCTGGAACAAATAAAACTACAGTTGTAGAGGTGCTCCACTTCTTGTTCAAAGCAATGAGAAAATAAGTTATTACTGCTCCAAATTGCAAAGTCAGGATTGTAAAGGACATACCCATCCCCATCAAACCTGCATAGAAATAAAGTGGGAATAAGCCTCCATGCAATCAGAAAATGAATCTCTGTTTCGCAAAAAGTATGGAGTTCCACTACAGAAAAGTATGATGTTCATTTTAATGAGCTACAGGGATACAATGGCAAGAAGGAAACAAATAACCAAAAGGAACCCAGAAAAGCTTATGATCTTTTTCAGGAGGATATTTACGAAGAAAAGGAATTTGAAAGTCCTGAGGACGATAGGTTCAGGATAAACGACGAACCAGTGATATCCAGCAACCGGAGCAAACTTTGGATTTGGACCAACCCTAACAAATTCACCATTAAGGCACTCCTGTAATAGAAGTTCATATTACTAGGCATCATAAGAGTAAAGTTGATGGCAACAAGCACAAAATGTAAATCCTGAGCAGTAAATCGGACAATATTCCTTATGCTTTTAATTCAAGGAGAAATAAAAATAATGGTAAATAAATCTGCTCCTGCCTCTGTCAAATCAATCCCAGCAAATGCAAACCAACAGTTAGATATGAGCCCAAGAAAAAAAATACAAACAATGAAATGAAGAATAAAACAACAAGATGCCACTTAATCTTTCATGCAGTATAGTTGCAAATTAATTGCTTGCTCTTCACACCACTGCACAACTGAACTTAAATAAGCTATTTAGCCGAAGCTGTTACTTTAGCTAATGCTGTTAACTATAGTTACCTGCTAATTATATAATATCTTAATTTCTGTTGCAGTAAGGTCCCGTGAATCTTCCATGCAGTAAATCATATCTTGCATAACCTAATGTATTGACATTTACATGCTACGTTCGCTAAAACTGTCAAGAAATTCGCTCTGAACATTATCAAATAGGGCTTTAACCAGTTTCTTATTCGAGTTTTGGACAAAAGACATCTTGCAGATTCCCTAGAAATTTTACAGCAATGAAAAGAATAGGCAAATGTTTCCCTGCACCAAGGATGATAAAAGTGAATTCTTTACGTCAATAGAAACACATAGGAAGTCTCCCCCGCTTTGCTCATTAATCAGACAAAACATATATTTTGTGCTAATCAAGAATTCCTAATATACTGATGGCATAGGACTCTAGCAAAGTCATTAGAAATGAACTTACGCCAACTGTAAATTTTTATCACAATACTTCGACCATGTCATGGGAGTTATTATTACCCTTGAAATTTTGAATTATTCTTATTATTATTCACAACAGCACACACTTCAATGACAAATATTATTAGGAGTTATCCTATTTTCATTAGAACCCATTAAGGATCAAACTAGGTTTCAGCTGAAACATGCTGACCAAACCCAACCTATTATTGGATTTGCACTCGTAAGATTTTGGCATTTCCTCATTTCCCCCTCTCTTTCCTTGATGATAGAAAAAGATGAGCATCAAATTAGTACTTCCTACTTCTTCCCCTACCATTTTCTCAAAAAATGCAAGCTTGTAATAACCAAATTTGTATCCTTCGTTTAGACAGACAAACTTCAAACACCCTTCTTCTCAAAGAACAACCCCTCTATCCAAAGAGGTGTAGGCAGGGGCGGATGTAGTATAGAAGCTATGAGTACTGGGTTAGCTCAAACTCTGTATATGTGTTAAAAAATCCACCAAATAAGTACAAATAATTGATTTCAAACCCAGCGACTCAAATGGGCTGTGCTACAATTTGGAGCTCGAACACATAAAGTTCAAATCTTGGGTCCAATAAGCACCTAATTTCAGCAACTATAACTCAAGAATCACAAAAAAAAAAAAAAAAAAAAAAAATCAAACTCTAAGCAAAACAAACAAATGATAATAAATAAATAAATAAATAACTAAACTAGTGAACTGACCGGAAGATGGCCAGTGACGGATAGGTCTTTAAGAGGAGGAGTTTCATCAGTAGGTGCAAAATTCCCTTGAAGATAGTGAAGCGGCTTGGTGGAATCGTGCATTAACTTTATGATTCCTTTTTCCAACAAGTCTATGGCCTTCCCAATTACTCCCTTTTTCGGCTTGGGGTTCACTACCACAACTCCTCCTTCACTTCTCTCTACTGTATCATCATCTTCTTTTCTCCCCATTTGCTCCACCCACTTACTTGATTGTTAGAAAAGGTTTTTTTCTCTTCTTTTTTTTTTTTTGTGTGTGTGTGTGTGTATTATAATGAATGATTATATAAACTTTAAAGTGGATATTGGAGGTTTCGCTCTGTTGATTCCTTTAACGACTGACGGAGATACCATGAACACGTTTCCCCTGTTTTGTTTGTATTCGGGGAATGTCTTTTGGATTAACGGCGTAAATAGATACCCGAATTGTGTGTGGATTAAGATACTTTTGGATACCAATTATAAACGGACAAGCTTCCACCGCGCATTATCTTTTGCATTTTGCATCCCTAATATATGTCTTAATTTCTAATTAGCACCATATTCTCTAATAAGGACATGAAAGGAATTTTGTAATTTTTATTTAAAAAGTGATTTATTCACCATTGAAAATAGGAGACTAGATAGCAACCAACATACAAGACAACTCTGTGATTAGAATAAGCACTCAGTTTTTGTTTTCATTGATAATGTACGGAAGAAAGGATATGGGAGTGTAATAAAGAGGAAACTATATTCTCCCAAACATATTGAATGAGAAATTCTGGTACATTCTGCTAGCAGCTATAGCTGCAGCTTTATTTGGCTTTCTAATATTGCCCTGCAGCCTGCTGCCTGCTGCCTGCTGCTGTAAAAAATGAACACATAGTTCAGTTGTCCCTCTTTATATTCTGGCCTTTTCTTTTGGACTCTATTTTAGGTTAATTTGTTTAATCTTCAGACATCAATGATACCAGTTCTGGAAGGAAATGTGTATTTTTGAAGTTTAACAATTCCATTCTTATGTGTATAAAATGAGTGTAGATACATGTATACCTCCAGAAAACTTGACATACATTTATTATGTTCTAGTCACCAGTAGCCACATGCTTATAACAGGTAGTATGAATATAGTTACATAAATCACAGAATTGATGACGACAACTGAGAATAGGGTTGCATGTTGCCGGAAGTCTGGCTTGCTTGATCCACTCCTCACAAGTATTTCTCACAGTTTGGCTTGCTCTAGTATTTGTTCCTGTACAGAGTATGATGAATTGAGATAATGGGACCAAGTATAGACCAAAATGTAAGAATGAGAACAAGTAAAAAGAGAGTCAAAACTACTAGAATTTGCTGCCATGAGGGTCCTCGGAAGCAGCAAATTGTAAGTCTACTATTAATACATACTAACAAATTAATCATGGTAATAACTAAAAAAAACTTTTAGCAACTATTTATCAGCAAAAATCTTAACTTCGCCAAATCCTAGTTTAAGCAAGGCTAGTGAATAAAGAAAACTCCAAATCTAGGAAGGACACCACCCGGATCAAAAGTTAAGGTCACTTTATCCTACATAGAAAAAATTAACCAACAATCAACAGAAAATGTCACAGAATGTTGGGTGTGTTTAGTTTCCAATTTTCCTATGTTTGGTTGATTTAAATATTTTGGAAAACATTTTCCTTTTGAACTCATTTTCTTTCAATTTTTTCCTTGTCAAGAGAAGGGAAAACATTTTCCAAAACTCCTCATCAACCTTCCCGCCCTATTCCCCACCTTCACCAACCCACCCCACACCCCATACCCACTCACCTAACTCCACCTCATGCC
>AWOL01S0007370.1:65629-90564 GCA_000715115.1 Nicotiana otophora | reverse complement strand
CCCCATACCCACTCACCTAACTCCACCTCATGCCTACCCACCCCACCCTACTAACCCCCCGAAAAAAAAATTACTTATTTTTTTTTGTAACTTCAAATTTCTGTTTTTTCGTTTTTTCTGCACCACCCACCCCGCACAATTTTTTTTATTTTATTTTACTTTTTGTTTTGTAATTTCAAATTTCAAATTTGTTTTGTTTTTTCGTTTTTCTGCACCTCCCCCAAAAACAAAAATACTTTTTTTTATATATTTTCAGTTTTAGTTTTTTCATGTTCGAAATTTTACAAGTTCCAAAGTTATGAGTTAGGAGGTTTATGTGTTTGAAAGTTTACGCGTACCCAACACCGGAAAATGAATAACATTACTACTTGTTTTCCAAGAAAATATTTTCCACGGAAAACATTTTCCGTTATACCAAACACACCCGTTATGTTAACTCACCTCTGTGACAAAGAAGGCATGGAATCCATATGGAACTCTTTTGGGTAATTCAACAACTGCCACAGGTTCGGCTGACATTGTTTTAGCATCAATTACGTTCACTGATGACTTTCTGCATAATGAACCAGATAATGGAATTGGTCAGAGAATATCTCAAGTTTCTGGCACAAAATAATGAACTTTAAAGTCACAATTGCTCCCCTGAAAGGGAAGGCATTACATTGGTCATTCACCTATTTAGGAATGAGATTTTCTTCAATGGAGAATTCTCCTCTCTGAGTATTTGTATCTTAAGGAAATTACGAGAATAACAGAACCATTTTAGGCTTATGCTAATCTTATATTATGTCCGAGTAGGAATGCGGAGAACCCGTAATTTCTTTATAGACAGATCACTTGCCAGTTTTGCAATAAAGTGGACCCAAATAGAGAGGAATATACAGAAGACTCGTAACCATAACTAGTTCGACATTGCCGTGTGTTTGACTGATTGAACGGGACTTTTTTTTATTTTGATAGGATTTGTGAAAATTTTGGAAAACTTTCAGCAGGAGGTTGCCTAACACGGCATCTTAAAGATTTCCAGGACATGCCACAATCTTTAAATCATAATTGTGAGGCAAGTTGCATTATTGTGCTCTTTTACTTAATACTTGGCTTGAAGCAGAAAACTTTGAGATGAAATCCACATTTCCTTTCCCACTTTATTCTTGATTTAAAACAGTAAATTCAACCTAAAAACACTCAAAATCTCTATCTTTTGGTCTCACATAGAAAAGGTCCAAGTTATAATAGTTGTGTATTTTGTTTATGCAACGAAAGAGAGAGGTAGATGAGGTACCCAGTGTTCTCATCATGTACGAACAATATCAAGTACCCATCATCCTCTTCACATTCTGTCCCAGGCTGACGGGGAACAAATATTGCCTCTGAGCCAAATCTTCCAGGTCCAAGGTCGAAGATTCCAAGAACGTTACCACCGATTTCGAGCTTTGTTTTTCCAGTCTCTGGTTCCGCATGCAAATCAAATTTGACAACTCCTGTGATCTTGGCCATGTGGTTTAAAATGGTTCCATATACATAGCGTTGCTTCCTAAAGTTTGCAAAAGTCACTATCATTATGACGGCATAAGGAAGATTATCTAATCAAAACCTCTAGCTCTAGGCAGATATGATAAGAAATGAAAATGAGATGAGCAAATCACTAAAATTAAGGCAAGCATTCTCTCAACACTATGAAAAAAAGATGAAGCAAGAAAGATAGCCAGCAGTTAGGTGTTCCTATGCAGCACTTTAACATCCATTAATCCACATCCTGGATATTTTATGTAGTGTAGGAATTTCAGAATTAGAATGAAAATGTTGTAACAGCAGACCTTCCAGTGTAGTTCTCGTTGACCCGTGGAAAATCAACAGCAGACTCTGACAGTTTCTTCTGTGATGCTAGACCAGTCTTTATATTGAATCTCATCTCATACCTGACAATTACGACTAAAATCAAGAACATTCAAAAATATTAAAGTCAATTAAGATCATGAGGTTACAGTTTCCCTACAGCTCATTTGTGAAACTGTCACGCTGTTGTTCTTTTTCAGTTCCATTAATCGCATCTAGATCTGGATTCTGCAGACGGCACGTGATCAAGACCACATCATCTCCCTCCTCCCAAGCATTGGCTGGTAAAGCAATCAAACAAAACTCAGTTTGGATCGGTTCGTAAGACTTTGGCATTTATATCTTGTGACTTCTTGAAGTTTATGAATGGTGCTAATAACATTTTTGTGTTTTTGCAGTCTATAACAGAAGTTACATAAAGCCAGGCAGTCATTATGTCTGATGAGATGATCTGAGAAGTGCAAACCATCTACATTGAGTACAAATTGTATCCATCTCTTCAAAGCTGTATAGAAGTATATCAGGAAGCGGGTTTAATGAACTCCGCAGGTTGGTAGCTATGTTCTCGGTTGCTTTGTAGAAATCTGTTTTCTGGTTATTCAGAGCCAGCAATTGGCTGTCTAATTTCATCCCACAACTAGAAGAAGATCGTTTCGGGGTCACTGTGGTGTGGCTGAATGTATAGCAGTCCGCCCTTACAGCCTTAAATCAGTTAATTATTTAGAACTTCGGAAGATGGTCAAGGTAACTTGCTTCAAAGCCACTGCACTAGATGGGCATGTAGTAGTAGCCCAGAATGCTTTTCTTTACTAAAATACTATTTCGGATGAATAGGGAATTATTGTGCAGCGTAGACCCAGCATGAGGCGTTTTAAGGTATCCACCTACATCGCTATGGAAAGATGTCCAAGGTCAAACATCAGGACTAGAGAAACTACAATCTTGGTGAATCCCCTTCTATCTTTCTTTCAGTTTGGTACTTTAGCAAAGGGGAAATTTCTATTAAGGTATTCAAATTCCTTTTCCACCAAAGGAATTAATTAAAAACTTACTCGAGCGACTTCTCTTTCAGGAGAGCAGTTGAATGCAGATTAATCCGTTCCTTTATAAGTTTCACTTATACCGTAAGTTGCTTATGGGTTAATTCTCAGTTTTCTTCTTATCCCAAGTCCCAGCAGGCCAGCATAGTATCAGTGAAAGGCTATTTTAATTGTGGCCACATGCCAGTTTGAGTGAAGTGAAGTGAGCAAGCACAATAAGATTTGCAAGAAGCTATTGCCAAGAAAAATAAGAGAAATTGTAATGTCTATATTATGCACTCGTAACAGGCCAGTAGCACATACCAAGCCATGATTTCAATCAAAGGCTTACTTCTTAGGCATAGCCAAAAGATGCATTTCCATTTATTTTATTTTTTTGGCTTTCTCACTCAAATCTTAATGAAGTTAATTTCGGACTAGATTTATCATCATTAAGAGTTACGAATATCCTGCAGATATTATCTAACCATCCAACAACTGTGGAAAACATACGAATTTTGGCTGAAAGAGCAAAGCACAAAGTGAAAAACTTCATTGGAAATAAACCTGCTTTACATGATAAAAAAAATTCTGTAACCAGTTTAATGGAGATATTCCACAATAGGGATTATCAATTGAAGTGAAACTTGCTCCTTACAAAAGTCAATTGAACTGAACAATTATATAAATTTAAATCCTGGCTAGAGTCTGTTCAGTTTTCCAATCAAGGGGAACTCAAGGGACATGAACTTCCAATATTTCAGATATAAAAACCGGAAAAAAAATTGAGATTTCAAAATTTCATACCATTGTGGAATATGAAGCAGTTAGGAAGCTCGAACCACTTGATTAGGGATTCATTCTTTGCATAGCGTGGAAGAATTCCAAAGCGAGCCTTCTTTGTGGGGTCAAAGCTGTATGCCAGCCTTTTATTTTTCACCATTTCCTAAAAATACATAACTCATTAATCAGCTGAACTCCCTTTCATAATTAATTTTGACTAAGAACATGAGGAAAATTTCAAGTGGTATCAGGAGAGTAAAGCTACTCTCCATAATATAAATTAATAGAAAGAAGCTGTAAAGGTGGCATACCTTTGGTTTGAAGTACAACGGAAGATCCATCATAATTGAATAATTTTCAGTAATAGCAAAATCATGCATCATAACAGATGCTGGTATAGTTATTGGAACAGGATCTTGCATGACACCATCCTTGGATATGACTCTATATGTAGCGTAAGGTGGTGTCTGCGAGTATCCAAAGGTAAACATTTCCCCTGTATGCAAATATTTCCAAGTCAAACTATATTTCCTATCCAAAAGAAAAGAATAAATAAATATTTCCAAAATAATATAGGAATAAATAAATCATCACACATTTACTCCCAAGCTTTATTTTACATTCATATTTGGTTTTCTCGTACGCTTGAACAAAATGCAGCTGACACAGTAATAGCATCAAATGGAGGAAGCCAGCATATGAAATGGAAGGGATACAGGGGAATGATGAGTGATACCCACAGTTGATCGTTTTTCTGTTTCTTAAAAGTTTAGCATAGCATTCTCTATGATTAAAGGATTGGAAGCAACAATAATGTCCTATTTATTTTGCATAATTTGTAGGCAGTTCTCTTACCAGTTACAGGGTCAACCTTCGGGTGAGCAGTAAAGGAATGTTGCAACCTTTTATCATAATCCAGCATGCCAAGCGTTTGAAGGTCTCCATCCTCCAGAACTTTAACAACATCTGTGAACGGAATTTTCATTTTGCCAATATGAAGAAGGAAAACAATCAAAAATAACAAATAACAATTTTAAGTTGCCAATAAAAAACAATCAAATCATTGTTTGGCAGTTTGAATACATCTAGAATAATTTCTGAGACTTACAAGGTTACAAATATAAATGGAAAAAAGTGATTAACTATAAGATGTCAAAGAACCATTAACAACATATTCAGGCTAGCAAGCAATTAGATTATAGATAGCTTAAATTTCTCAGTTAATAGATCAAATGGAGAAGAGACTTACATGGTTTATCACCCTCATGAAGAGCCAAAAGCTTCCCGTGGTGATATATCATAGCTGTATTAGCTGAAAGAAGGTGAAAAAAGCTCATTTCCTCTTCCTAAGTCTCAGACAGCCATACAAGAAAATACACATCTATGCATATCATTCTTCAAGAGATTCAGTTCCTTCATAACAAAATGTTGTTGCCAAGCTAACCAGCAAGATAACAACATCATACAACCTCAAACTTCACTGACCAACCTGTGCCATTTCCATAAGAAGTGTCCAAAACTTTCAGCTTTTCCCTGAGCATGTAAATGTATACTGAGAACAACCCGAACAGTCCTTTAAGATCTCCAATCTGCAAATGGAGTTGTAAAGACTAAATAATATACAAAGAAATGGCGGCTTGACAGAGTATCAAGTCGAGGACAATAAAGTTCATTATTTAACATTGAATAAGAATGCATCTAACATCAGAAAGTAGCTAGCTATGAGGTGAATCCAGGTAAGTGATTGGATATTCAGAACCATTCTGTAAGGTTTTTTTACTCATAACAGGTTAAATTAAGAACAAGCAGACCAAGAACTATGAGTAGGTCATTTCAGTGGAAAATAATTTTAATTGCAAAATTACCATAGTACTAATATGAAGACAAAAATGCCGAAAGTTGTCTCTTTCTAATCATTCCATCTGCTAAAGCTGAGTATACAGATAATGATCCTTTTATCTGGGAGAGCAGTCTCAATAATCATCAAATTTCAACCAGCTTCTCTTCCCCTGATATATCTACTTTGCTTTCTGATTGTCTAACAGGAACTTTATTTTTGTAAAAATTGCTTCCAAAACTTGTAGAGTAATAAAGCACAACAATAATTGATACTCACCAACCTAAAAATTTTGGTAGTGTCGCTGTTCAGCACACCAAGGAAAGTTTCCAACATTTAATTTTGGCAATTTTAATTTTTCTAGTTTTGTTACTCATATTGAAAAGATTACCAAAGTCTTTAAATTCTCCGTCAATCGAGTCCCAAAAGAAGTAAAATTTCTTCATTATTCCTTCACAACATTGTTTACATGCTTGAACTGTTACATTCTCATCCAGTATTCTATATCTTCCTTTTCTTCCCTTTCCCTACTTTTGGTAATAGTCCTTATTCGATTAGATGAGGATAACAGAGTATGTCATACAACAACAGAATGTCACATGTTGATTTTCCAAATACTTAGTGAAAACTTTATGCTAGTTTTCTAGATAAAGGATCCTTAATCATGCGAGAGCAGCTAAATGGTTTCATTTAAAAAAAAAACAGAAAGAAGATTACATTAAGTTCAATAAACTTCAAATGTATATTGTTTGAAGTTACACAGAATAAAAGATTAACAAGACAAGGAAATTTGAGAGTAAGAACTTCAAAACAAATGTACACCTTCATAAACTTAGCTCCTCCAAAGAACTCTTCTTGCTTTAGACGAGATGTCCTCACAAAACGTGAGACGTATGTTGCTTTTCCATCCTTAATGTGCAAGCCATGAATCATGCTGAAGGAAAAATAAAGTTAATCAAGGTAATAGTTTTCTTCGATGTCATACAATAACAAGGATATTTTCCTTCACATTCAACATGTCTCCTCCACATATCAAAAGCAGCATGAAACATAGAAATATAGATACACCAAACATATTTTGTTGTCACTGGAAAAGGGCAAACAAGCAAATTGAACTAATAAAGCATGACTAATGCTGCATCATAAGACGATTCACGAAATAAATGTTTTCACGGTATGCTGTCTCTTAATTAGACGAGAGAGTAGATAGACAAGATAATGAACAAAGCTGGCCCTGATATTAAGAAATGAACCAATCATCAATCATTTTTATTTGGAATCCCTAGCAACAAGCATCTCCCTCTGTATACCATACCTGACTCTTGTTAAAATGACACAGTATTATTGAGCCAAATTTTTTGAAGAGCCATACACAAGGTCGACAAACCATATGAAGTTATCAGTTAAGAAAAGAGTAAAACAACATGAATGAGTTCTTCAAACATTAAAAGATTATCAAGTGTGAATTCCTTGCCTCATTAAATAATACCAGGTAGCAGATTAATCACATGAAATGCAATAATCTAATCCAGTTTCAGACAAAATTAAGACATTGATCTTGCTCAAAACGAGTGAAAGAGTAGAATACTAGTGGCACTTCTTTTCCAAAATGATTTGTGACAATTTACTATGTACGCTAAAGTGAAAAGTCAAAACTGCAAAAGACGTACCCATCACCGTCAAACCTGCACAGAGAAAAAGCAAGGATGAGTCTCAGAACTAGCAATTTTTCTACTGAATCTCTTTACAAGCAAAGAGTGCAGAAGAATATAATATATATGTCAATGAACAAGAACGACGAATTCTTTTATTATGTAACCTCAAAGATTGTATTTGTTTTGGAGTAGGAAAGGGGAAGAAGAGAAGGAACAAAAAGACTGTGATGGAAATAGGTTATGAAGCAAAGAAAATACCAATGATATCCAGCAACTGGAGCAAATTTTGGATTTGGACCAACCCTGACAAACTCACCATTTAGGCACTCCTATCATGCAAAGTTCATCATGGATTATTAGATTTCAGTGAAGACGACTAGATTAAGCCATCATAAAAGGAAGATCTTAAGAACTAAAGTTGTTTCAGATATGTTCTCCTTTATACTAGAGATTAAGGAAACAATAATCTGTTCACCCCAATCGGTTTTCATAATGCAAACCTGAATGAATTATGGGGACAAATGGAAGTGCAGAAATAACCAAAGGATGAAATATCAACTGATTAGTATTTGTATGAAGTAAAACCCTTTGTTATTCATCTTATTTTTCCACCCTTCAGAGCTGACAATAATCAGTTGATTCATTGCTACAGCTGAAGTTCTTGGCATGTCACATACTCTCATATTTACAATCATGTTAGGTTGCATTCTTGGTCCTTATTATGAACAAATGGGTCATGAATTGGCCTCTCAAAAGCACACTTTGAGAATACAGTTACAAAGCTCAGTTTCAACAAGCTCTTGGAGCAAAGATGGATATTCTGCTACTATGTAGTAACCGAGAGTCTATTACACTCTGCTACAAGTTAACTTCAACAAACTTGTTTTTCTAAATGGTGAAAACATACTTGGTTTATCTTAATGATGATATCCTATTATATATTCTAAGAACGTCAAAGGGCTAAATATACCCCTCTACTTTCGAAAATGGTCTAAAAATACCCCTCGTTATACTATTGGATTATCTATACCCTGCAGTCATACTTTGGGTTCAAATATACCCCTCATTTAAACGGAGAGACACGTGTCATCGTCATGTTGGTCAATTCTAAATATCTCCTAATTAATTTAAAAGACCTATTACCCATACACGAAAAATATATTTTTTTTTTGTAAAAACTGAAAAAACTGAAATTATTTTTACTAAAAACTGAAAAAAAAAGAAAATAGTTTTTTTTTCAGTTTTTACAAAAAACCTGCCTTAGAAAAAACTGAAAAATATTTTTTAAAACAATATTTTTGTAAAAACTATAAAAACAAAGCTGAAAATCAATTTTCTAAAGCAATGGTTTTGTAAAAACTGAAAAAAACTGAAATAAATTTTACTAAAAACTGAAAAAAATGAATTTTTGTTTCTTCCAGTTTTTACAAAAAAACTGCTTTAAAAAAAGCTGAAAAATATTTTCTAAAATAATATTTTTGTAAAAACTGAAAAAAAAACTAAAAAGCAATTTTCTAAAGCAATGTTTTTGTAAAAACGGAAAAAACAAATATATTTTTTTTCAGTTTTTAGTAAAAAATATTTCAGTTTTTTCCAGTTTTTACAAAAAAAATACTTTAGAAAATTGATTTTCAGCTTTTTGTTTCTCAGTTTTTACAAAAATATTGTTTTAGAAAATATTTTTCAGTTTTTTCTAAGGCAGCTTTTTTGTAAAAACTGGAAAAAAAAAATATTTTCGTTTTTTTCAGTTTTTAGTAAAAATAATTTCAATTTTTTCAGTTTTTACAAAAAAAAATAATATTTTTTGTGTATGGGTAATGAGTCTTTTTAATTAATTAAGTGATATTTAGAATTGACCAACATGACGATGACACGTGTCCCTCCGTCTAAATGAGGGGTATGAACCAAAATATGATTGCAAAGGTATAGATAACCCAATAGTATAACAAGGGGTATTCTTAGACCATTTTCGAGAATAGAGGGATATATTTGGCCATTTGCCGTTCTAAGAATCTTAAATTTCCATTTATAGTCGGATGCCACTTAAATCTTCACTAACAACATAGTCACATATTATAGAATATTGTTCCACGATTTCACCCGCTAAAAGTGTTAAGTAATCACCTCCTAGAAAGATGGAACTCTAAATTAAAGCAATTCCCTCTTTATCATAAACTTCACGACAACAAATTTTTATAATCTCTTCCTTCCAATTTTTGAAGGGAAGCATTGGAGCAACGGTCAAGTTGTCTCCATGCAGAGGCGAATCCAGGATTTAAATCTTATGGGTTCAATTTTAAGATTTTTAACATTGAACTCATTATATTTTTAAAGTTATGGGTTCATATCTACATACAAATTTTTACTCCGCGTCGAAAGTTATGGGTTCAGTTGAACCCGTAGCTAGTACGCTACATCCGCCTCTGTCTCCATGTAACCTATAAGTCACGGGTTTAAGCTGTAGAATAAGCCATTGATGCTTGCATCAGAGTAAGCTGCCCACATCACACCTCTTGGGATACGGCCATTCCCCGACCCTTTGTGAATGCGGGAATGCTTTGTGCACCGGGCAACCCTTTACTTCCTTCCAATTTTTGGATTTTCTACATTTACCTATTTTCTATGAGCAGCTCACAGTTACAACTACTAATAACTTTTATTAGGAATTATCATTTTGAAATCCCTCAACAAGACCATTGATCTTTCCCTGCCATCTATTGTTTTATGAATAAACTTTCATTAGTTCAATAAGATAAGCATTTCAGCTACTTTGTTTCACAGCTCCCGTTGTCACAGATACCCGATCAAATAAATTACAGTAGTAAATTCAAAACATTTAGTATTTACTATTCCCGTTGTCCCAATTTATATGGCACACTTTTCTTTTTAGTCTGTATCAAAAAGAATATCACATTTTTATATTTAGAAATAATTTAATTTCTATGTTACTCTCAATGAGATGATTTAGATAGTCACACAAATGTATATAGCCTATTTTAGACCACAAACTTTAAAAGTATTCATTTTTTTCTTGAATTTTATGGCAAATCAAACAGAATTTTTATGACTTTAAACTGCATACGTAACAATTTTATACCAGATTTAATTCCGAAAATTGCTTAAAGTAGTTTGCAAAGTACGTAACTAAACAGAAGGAGGTGGAATATGGAAAACTGTGTCGTGGAATAAGTGAACTGACCGGAAGATGGCCTTTAACAGGGAGGTTCTTAAAAGGAGGAGTTTCATCATCAGTGGGTGCGTAATTTCCTTGAAGAAAGGGAATTGGCTTGCTGGAGTCATACATTAGCTTCGTCATCACCCCTTGTAACAAATCTATGGCTTTAGCAATCAGTCCATTTTGGGGCTTTGGGTCAACCACCACTACTCCTCCCTCTATTCTCGCCACTCCATTAATCTCTTCTTTCCTCCCCATTTTACCTCTGTCTCTCTCTTTGACTGAAATCTCTGATATATGCGTAATTGCATGCTATGCGTCTCTTAGTATTAAATAATTCATCTACTATTTTGATGAATATACATATTTGCGTTTGGTCTTGATTACGTTAAGCTGGTGGAGATGCTGCTGCCACGTGTCGCTAATTTCTTCGAATTTGCGAGGCAGAGCTTCGCTCGAGTAACTGTCAATTTGTCACCCTTATTTCCAGTTCTTCTTTTCTATTTTTTCGTTTCCTAAGATTAACATTTTTTTTTTTGGCAAGAGGGAACCGCAGTCGTTACAACCTGTGACTTCCGGGTGAGTATTTTGTGCGAACCGGATAAATCTCCTATGTGTAATAACCTGTAAATCACACAGAATATAAAATGCACTAGACAAGCCATGTGCGACAGCTCAACCCAAAAAGCATTGAGGGTGATTCGATTATATGTGATCCATATGAATGATATCACACTCCAATCCAATTGTGCAACCCGAGGGTACCTAAGATAACATTTGTAAAATGGTTTTGGGGATAAAAGCAAAAGGAGGGAACATTTCCTTTAATTTTGGAATTCAGGTGCGTTTTCAGAGGGAGAAAAAAGAAATTTCCAGAAAGTATTTTATTTTTGGAGATTATTTTTAAATCTCAATGAGTGAGCGTGACTGCCCATTGGATAAAAAAATATGTGACATATGATAAAAATTGGATATTTATATGTCGTTCTTTTTCCTCTTGGCATGGAAAATACTTTTCGGCAAAAAAAAAAAAATGATTCATCATGAAAAATCTTTTTAGAAAAGTATTTTGTGCCATAATAAACACACTTTATAAATATTTTTCTTACTTTATGTCAACAACAACAAAGCCAGTATATTTTTACGGGTAGAATTTTTTTCTTACTTTATTTATCTCAAATGGAACGTCCCGCCAAATTTTATATATTCATGACTAATAGCCTGTTTGGCAAAGCTGGAGAAATAAGCTTATTTGGAAAAGTATTTTTTTTAAAAGTATTTTTGAAAAAAGTACTTTTGGAGATAAGCAGTTTGTGTTTGGCTAATCACTCTGAAAAATACTTTTGAGCAATAATTTGTGTTTGGCCAAGCTTTTCAGAAAGTGCTTTTAAGTATCAAATTACGAATAAGGACATGAATAGATTTACTTAATAGTTAATATAATAAGTAAATAAATAATCTTAAAAATTTATTATTACATGCAATAATTAAATCTTTTCATTTTATTTAAGTAAAATATGAAAATAAAATTTAAAAGTACTTAAATATAAGTTAAATATATTAAAAATTATTCAACAAATATAAAAGCATTCACCCCTAAAGTCACTATACATTAGAAAGTAATTCTAAAAATAATAAGAAATATTTATACATTAATATCCTAAGTATTAGGTTTAACGGTTATTTTGGTATATACTATATTTTGTTAAGAGTATTTTTGGTAAGAAGAAAAGTCAAAACTGGTTTTGTTTCTGCTTTTGGGAAGAAACTACTTTTTTTGCTTCTCAGAAACTGTTTTTGCTTCTTCCCAAAAGCACTTTTTTCCCTAAAAAAGTTTGGCCAAATACTTTAAGTTAGGAAAAAAAATATTTTTGAGAAGAAAAAAAAAAGCACTTTTGACCTTTTTAGAAGCTTATCAAACATGCTATAAATCATGCTTTATATATGTTGTGTTTTATATATCAAGGATTTTGTTAAAGAGAGTACAAAAATAAGCAGTACTATTTTCAAAGGTCAAGGATTATTTGCTGCCACATACTCGTTTTCGTGACCTATCTGTTTTGCTTAGATATAGGTAAAAGTTTTTAAGAAAAATGACATAAACTTGTCATAATTAATCTGGGCCGTAAACCAGATGCAATGTCCACATTTATAGAGAAGAAAGAACAAGACTACAAAGTAATGCCTGCTCGTCTTCTTGACTTTTCATAGCTTTCTGGTGGTTTCATTTTCACCTTTTTGGACAATGTAAAAGAAAAAGGCTTTTGTGGAGCTTTCCTCTTCCATTTAACTATCTAACTTATTTTCGTAAAATGATAAGTACAAGAAGAAAAAGTCACTTGATTGAAAAGGAAAGAGGTCGGCCAGTCTTGTAGCCTGATTGGCCAAAGTTTTTTTTGGTCAAAAGTATTTTTTTTCCACAAAGTTAAGGTGTTTGGTCAAGCTTTTAAAAGGAAAAACGTACTTTTGAATAGAGTTTTTGAGAAGTAGAAAAAATAACTTTTTTTCAAAAGTATTTTTGAGAAAAATACACTTACAAATACTTTTTAAAAGTTTGGTCAAATTCTAATTACTGCTCAAAAGTATTTTTTATAAATTAATTACTCAAACACAAATTCCTTCTCACCAGAAGTATTTTTTAAAATCACTTTGAGAAAATTACTTTTTAAAATAAATTAATCTTAGAAACTTGGCCAAACAGGCTATTGGTCCGTTACCATAAAAATAATATAGTGCTCAAATCAGACCTCATTTGCTTTTTTTAAGATTAAGACGTGTGAATCTGAATACATATTTGAATATCAAGATTTAGACCTCATGTGTATATATTAAGATTAAGATATCTGAATATTAAGATATTTTTTAAGATCTGAATATTAAATGATTAACACTGTTTATTTTTTAAACATCTGAATATATAGAATTTATCTTTATTTAAAAATTAATAAACTTAAATTCAAATAAAATACTAATTAATCCAATATTCTGAGTAGTAGCTACTGGTGATTGGTAGCGATAACGATTATGGTTGAGGATGGTGGTGGTGGGTGATGATAGTTAATAATGGTGGGTGGTGGTGGTGGTGTTGGACGATGATAGTTAATAATTGTGGGTGATGGTGGTGGTGCTTGTGATTGAGAAAAGTGATGGTGGGTGGTAGTAGTTTATATTGGCGGGCGGTGCCGGCTATGGTTATTAATGGTGATGGGGTGGTTGGTAGTGGTAGTTGATGTGGGTGAGTGTGTGGTTATGCTTGAGGATGTGATGGTAGGCTAGAAACCAGTGTTTTAGTCGTAGTTTGCACTCCAATTACTGTATTTTACTTGTGTTCGAGCTTAAATATTAGTGTATTGCACTTATTATGTGTTTTATGCCTTGCAAGAAATGATTCCAAGTTAAGAAGATAATCTGGAGCTAAATCGAACAAGTTGGAGCTTTGAAGTCTGAGTAAAAGCCCAGGGGCTTAAATCGGGATCGCGTTCGGGGGTCGAGGACTAAGTCTGGATGTCAAAAATCGAAAAAGCAATTTCACTCTGTAAAAAATGCACATCCACGCCGCATGGGACGGCGCGACAGTGCTTTGTGTTGTTGTCTGTTAGAAACGGCTCTCTGAACTTCCCCACTAGCGCCCCGCATGGGGCGGCGCATGGCACGACGCTCGTGTACAAAATTCTCAGAGTATTTTCTGTTTCGGCTTGGAAAGGGTAGTTACGTCCGGGCCCATTCCTACATGGTATAAATATATCAAAAAGATATTTTTGAAGGGACTTTTGACCTTGGAAGCTTTGGGAGAGCATTGGAGGCTACAAGATACAGGATTTCATCATCTTTTCATCAATTCAATATGGGAGTTTGGATTGTAACGTTAGATTGATGCTTTCTTACTCTTTAATTATATTTGTGATGACTTCCTCCATGATTATTGAGTAGTTTCTCTTACGGTTTGACGGATGTAGTAATTTGATAAATATTTGTGGATTTTAACTCCAGTTCTTTGCGTGAATTCGTTTATGGAGCTTTAAATTGTTGCAACTGTATTCACCGATTTATTTAATCGAAAGAGAAATAATTTGGTGATTATCTTTGCATTATTTTATTTGGTTTAATTTATTAAGTAATCGAAAGAGCTTGTTGAATTGTTGATTAAATCAAGTTAGGAGAATATTCGAGAGACGTTTTCCTGAAGACTAATCCATTTATGCATGCTTGCATATTTTCACAGTGCTTATATTAGTTCACCTTGAGAGAGGAATCTTGACTACACGATTGAACTAATCATCGTGTGAATTCATGAGAATCATTAGAACATTAGAAGTGAATTTAAATAGAGTTAGATCCCGAATAGCTATCTTACATCTTTCCTGTCGCAACCCTTAATTCTCATATTGTTTACAACCCGTTAGTTCAACTCTCTTTTCTGTGATTAGGTCTAATTATTAATAATCTTAATTTAGCAGTTAATTGTAGTAGTAATCACTCGAAATCAAGTGTTGATCATCATGAATTGAAAATAAGCTGGAAATTGCTTGAATATTATTTTAATTTAATCCATGTGGAGGCGATAATTAAACTATACGATCTTTGGCTAGCGAGCATCAATTTCGCATTGTGTTTTGCGCTCGTCAAATTTTGGCATCGTTGCCGGGGATTGGCAATTAATAGTGTTTAAAATAGTTTTTGGTGCTAATTCAGGAAATTATTTTAATTCTTCACAGTTGTTCTTTTCTGTGTGCAGGCAAAAGGTTAACTTCTCTGGTGTATGACTCGATTTTTATCAAAAGAATTGATTCCATACAATCCAGAGGTGGAAAAGTGTCTGCAACAGTTGAGGAAAGACAAAGTATTCACCAGAAAAATCTTAGGTCAACCTTCAACCTAAGAACACATAGCTAAGAATGGTGATGATGGGGTAGATTTAGTTGTAATAGAGGCAGCACAACAAGAAGTTGCACGAATAGCAGTTGAGGTAGCCCATAGAGTTGCTAATGAGACTATCAAAGATGGTGGGGGTCGAAGATTCAATCTAACCGACCTTTGGTTGAAGACCAGTTTGCAAATATGGTATTCAGGCCTGGTAGAGCATTGGGTGATTATGTCATACCAGTCTACAATCAGGGGATGTCCAGTGTCAGACATCCACCCGTAGCAGCGAATAATTTCAAGTTGAAGCAAGGCTTGCTTCAAACCATCCAAAACAATTGTATCTTCGGAGGGAAGGTGAATGAAGATCCTAACACTCACTTGATGGACTTGGAAGAAATCATGAACACCTTCCAGTAAAATGGAGTATCAAAAAATGCGGTCTACTTAAGGGCATTCTCTTTTTCACTGAAGGATGATGCAAAGCACTGGCTTCGTAGCTTACCAACTAGGTCGATCAGGACATAGGAAGATATGACTAAAAGATTCCTTGACAAATACTTCTCAACTGCAAAAACAGTAAAATTCAAAAGGGAAATTCACAACTTCTGCTAGAAGGACACTGAAACGGGTTTTGAGGCTTGGGAAAGATTCAAGAAGATAGCGAGAAAGTTTCAGCATAATGGGATTGAATTGTGGATGCATCTCTAGGACTTTTGGGATAGACTGACACCTTCCTCACGACGAACTCTGAGTACTATAGTTGGAGGTCCTTTAATGAAGAAGACTGTTGAGGAGATTGTTGCAATTCTTGACGAGCTCTCTGAAGATGCTAACCAATGGCCTGCTGAGAGTAATGACAGAAGAACATCCGTTGGGGGTTCACCAGGTAGACTCTAACACATCAACGCAAGCCTAACTAGACACCCTAGCCAAGGAGATAAGAAAGCTGACATTGACCAAGGTACAGAGTAAGATGCAAGCAGCATGTGACTTTTATGAAATGGGACACCCTACACATGAGTGCCCAGCTTCAGCTGAAGTAGTAAATGTTGTGGGGAGCTTTGACAGAGGCAACTACCAAAGTGGTAACAATTTTAACTCTATGGAGCAGAGGCACACATATTTCTCTTGGAGTTCACCAGGTGGTAGTGCAAACACATGGCAGCAAATAACTCCAGATCTCGGGGACATGGAGCTCCAGATTGTCAAAACCAGCAGAGGCAGCAATATCATCCTCCCCAGTCTAATCAGTCTAGCATAGAAGATCTGATGAAGGCCTTCATTATTAAGACAGATGAAAGGCTTGAAACCCATGGCGCAACTATAAAAGAATAAGGGCATAGGCATTCGAAGCTTGGAAAGACAAGTGAGGCAACTAGCTGAACTACTGTCTGAGAGGGTTCCAGGAACTCTCTTTGCTGATACTGAAAGAAATCCAAAAGAGATAATAAATGCAGTGTCTTTGAGGAGTGTGCACATATTAGAGGATCCCAGGGCAAAACAAAAGGATGAGCTGATTGAAATACTGGCGGAGATTGTGGTGGAGCAGAAAAATGACAACATTCATGAAGGTGCAGGGATGGTAGATGATGGTCCGAAGAAGAAGGGGAAGACTAGAGCTTAGAAGAAGAATAAAAAAGATGAGAATGCAAAAAATGAGGAGACTGAAGTAAGTAAATATATGCCTGCTCTACCTTTCCCGCAGAAGCAGAGAAGAGAGAAGCTGGACAAACAATTCGAGTTGATTTCTAGAAGTGCTCAAGAAGGTGCATGTGAATCATTCACAGAGATGCTTTCATAGATGCCAGCTTATGCTAAATATTTTAAGGTGATATTGTCCAAAAAGCGGAAAGTGGAAGAGACATCGGTTGTCAAGCTCACAGAGCATTTTGGTGCCATTCTGCAAAACAAGCTCCCTCCAAAGTGTGGAGATCCAGGGAGTTTTACTATACCTTGCTCTTTAGGAAGTACTAAGTTTGAAAAATCTTTGTGTGATTCAGGTGTTTCTATTAATCTTATGTCTTTTTTTATTTTCATAAAAGTAGAGGGAGAGATTGGAGAAATCAGGTCGATACCTGTGTCCTTGCAGCTGGTGGTTCAGACCACAATCATACCTTAAGGAATAGTAGAAGATGTGCTAGTTCGGGTGGACAAATTTGTGTTCCATGTGGACTTCATTGTGGTGAATATGGAGGAGAATAGGGAGGTCCCTCTGATTTTAGGAAGACCCTTCTTAGCTACTGGCAGAGCAATTCTGGACATTCAGGACATGCAGCTCATACTCAGAGTGGGAGAAAAAAGGGTGATCTTCAAGATGGAAGGAGTAAGGGAGGCTCTAAAGGAGCAACTAGGAGAGAGTAAAACTGATAAGTGTGGGGTATACCCAAAGAAGGCCGAAAAAAAGCTCTCAGCATAGATGTGTGCACTGGGTTGGGCGTGCAAAGGAGATCTCGTCTTCGATTCAGACCCTGACTAGATAAATCAGGGGAGTTTCCTTTACCTGTTGCTTTTTATTTGTGTGTCATGGGGGCATTCCACCATTCAAAGTATGGGGTAGGAGATGTAAATATGAATATGTATGTTTGTTTTTGTTTCTTTTAATTGGAAAAAAAAATTGTGACTTTTCCTGACGATGGATTTCTTCGACTGCCTTATTGAGGGATCAAAGTCTAAGATATATATTTTTTATTTTTTAAGGTAGTGTAACAATTTTCCCTTGGTTTTGTTTTGTGTCGTTGTTCTTTTTCAAGGGTTTTGCTTGAATCAGGTATAGTTAGCTTTTTCTTTTGTTAGGAATGAGGAAGTCTTGTGATGGTGTTAAATGGAGATAACTGATCTTGACTTTGTTGTGCCTTGAGAGTAGTAAGTGCCTTAGTTGTGACACCTAATCTCAGTTCTTGAGTCATGTATAAGTGTTGTAAATTGTTTGATTTTGACTTTGCTACTCCTTTGAGTAGAGAGTCGGGATAGATCTGGTCATAAGTTATGTGCTATGTATATGTGAGATTTTTTGTTGATATTCTGTACATGTCAGTTGATGTCTAGAACTTGCCCTCTGTGTTTGCAAAGCGAAATAAAAGTCTCGTTCAATCTAGGAAATGAACCGCCTAATTGTTGAGCCAGATATATGTCCGTGAACCACCTAATTATTGTGTATCCTATTTAGCCCCTTTGAGTCTGTCATCCTATTTTATTTGGCAATCACACTACAAGCATGACCCTTTTGTTTGAATTGACTATCTGTTTGAACTTTTTACCTCTCTTGAGCACTTGAATTTGCTATAAACTTATAAAAGCTAAGTTGAGGGATGGTCAGGTTTTTGAGTGAAACTATTGGAAAAGGAGAAAGGTGCATTGTTTGAAAAATTATGAGATCCTCTTGTAGGGAATTGAAAGAAAAAGAATGAGTTTGCTTGGAAAAAAAAAATCACAACTTTGAAAAAAATAATTTGATTCCTCGCTAGTGGTAGTTCTCGTTTTGTCTGTGCTTAAAAATATTGGGAGCTTGATGTTATTATGTGTGAAGGTTGGGATTTGGTTCAACATAAGTGTGGGGTTTAGATCGCTAATGTATATGTATTAAAGTGCTCAGGGAGGTGCAATCACTATATCCAAATTTATCTTACTCATCCCGCAGCCTACATTACAACCAATTAAAATCCTACTTGATCCTTGACTGAATGAGCTCAATTAGTAGAGTATTACACTACGGGCAAGCATATGGTGTGTCTTCTGTGGCATATGAATTTTAATTCTGAGAATGAGTGAATTCTTTCTATCTTAAGTTCCTATGTGTTCTGAAATTTTAGTGTGTGTGGAACCACTCTCTATCTTTGATGTGAGGGTACATTATTTGCCAAGAAAAGGTAATGCTTTTGGCCTCTAAGTTATAGTAAGTGAGTAGGTTTTGAAATACGTGGTGTGTGTGAGTCGAGTCTAGAGGCTAGGATGCTATGATATGGTGCTTAGTCTGCTTTAAATATTCTTGGCATGATGCATTAGGGAAGTTGTCTGATAAGAATGTCATTTTTATGTGACGTGTAGTTTGATTGCTCGAGGATGAACAATGGTTTAAGTGTGGGTTGTTGATGGTAGACTAGAAACACGTGTTTTAGTCGTAATTTGCACTTCAATTACTGTATTTTACTTGTGTTTTAGCTTAAATGTCAGTATAATGCACTTATTATGTGTTTTATGCCTTGCAGGAAGTGATTCTGAGTTAAGAAGATAATATGGAGCTAAATCGAACAAGTTGAAGCTTTGAAGTCTGAGTAAAAGCCCAAAGGATTAAATCCGGATCGCGTTCGGGCGTCAAGGAACAAGTCTGAATATCAAAAATCGAAGAAGCAATTTTACCACATGGGGCGGGGCGGGGCGGGGCGGCGGGGCAGTGCTTTGTGCTATTGTCTGTCATAAACGGCTCTCTGAACTTCCCCACTAGCGCCACGCATGGGGTGGCACTCGTGCACAAAATTCTGAGAGTAATATTTTCTGTTTTGGCTTGGAAAGGGTAATTTCGTCCGAGCCCATTCCTATATGGTATAAATTAGGGGTGTCTATCAAGTGGATCGGGAGGATAATTATGCTTAACGGTTCGACTTATCGGTTATCGGATTATAAATGTACTAATCCGCTAGCCATCCAATAAGACAACAGGCGGATTGGTATCAGATTGACAATTATCGGACGGCTATCGGGCGGTTTATCGGCTAAACCAAATAGAAAATTTTTGAACAATCAATACCAAATGCCAAATTCATAGTTCAAACTATCTCTGTTAGTTGTAGTAGCTTTTCCTGATTAGAAGCCAAAGACGACTGCCAATACTATTAGCTACGGACATACGACAGTTCTATTGAGAATTAGAAAGGATTAAGCCATTTAGGTTTTAATAGTACTTTATATATATAGGGGTAAAAGTATAAATATAAAAATTCTTAATGGGTTAACGGTTTATCCGATAAGAAAATTGAGTAATCTGTCCCCAAACTATTTAAGTCATTAATCATAAAATCTCAATCTATTCACCATCCACTACGCCTATAATTCGTTACCAATAAGCACATAAGCCATCGGTTCGGTTCGGTTAACGGTTTCGGTTCGATTTTGAACAACCCTAGTATATGTGATGACCCAAAATATTATTTTTAAATTTAATAAGTTATTCTATGTTCTAAGACCTCGAAAAGCACTATTTATCATTTCTCGACTTATGTGCGCAGTCCGTAACCTTTTCCAAAAAGTTTTTATGTGAAAAATAGGTTAAAATGTGAAATAGAGCTTTAAAACTCAACTGAGTTGACTTTGGTCAACATTTTGAGCAAACAGACTCGGATCAGTATTTTGACAATTTTGGTAGGTCTGTATCGTGATTTGGTACTTTGGCGTATGCCCGGAATCGAATTCCGAGGTCCTTAGCCCGAGATATGGAATTTTGATGAAAAATTAAAAGTATGAAAGCTTAATGATTTTTAACATGTTACTGATGTTGGATTTATTGACACCGGATCTGTATTTTGATTTTCGGAGCCCGATATAGGTTCACTATAATATTTATGACTTGTCTGCCAAATTTGACGAGACACGGAGTTGATTTGACATGATTCGGACGTCCGGTTGTGAAAGTATAAGTTTTAACGTTTTCTTAAAAATTTCATTCGATTTGGGGTTCAATTCGTAGTTCTAGGTATTATTTTAGCGATTTGATCACGCGAGCAAGTTTATATGAAGTTTTAGGACTTGTGTGCATGTTTGGTTTGGAGCCCCGAGGGCTCGGGTGAGTTTCGGATAGGCTACGGATGATTTTGAACTTAGAAAAATCTGGTTTTTAGCTTCTGTTGTCACCTAGTGCATTGTGCTTCGCGATCGCGAAGCCATTCCTGCGATCGCGAAGAGGAAATTGTAAGCCGTGAGTTTTACCTTTCGCGTTCGCAAAGATAGCCACGCGATCGCAGAAGGTAAACTCCTAGTGCACTGCGAACACGAGGGATAATGCCCCAGCAATATTTATGAATTTGATGAATCGGGTGTTCAAGCCCTATTTGGATTTTTTTGTGGTTGTATTCATTGATGATATCTTGATTTACTCTAGCAGTCGAGAGGAGCATGAGTAGTAGCTTCGGAGCGTACTTCATACTTTGAAGAATAATCAATTATATGCCAAATTTTCAAAATGTGAGTTTTGGCTAGACTCAGTTGCCTTTTTGGGTCCGTATAAGGCATAAAGGTGGATCCTAAGAAGATTGAGGCTGTTCAAAATTGGCCTAGACCTACTTCAGTTACAGAGATCCAGAGTTTTCTGGGTTTGGCAGGTTATTATCATTGGTTCGTGGAAGGGTTTTCATCTATAGCAAGCCCATTGACCAGACTGACCCAGAAAGGTGTTCCATTCAGATGGTCAAACAAGTGTGAGTTGAGCTTTCAGAAGCTCAAGACCGCTTTGACTACGACACCAGTGTTGGTATTACCCACAGGTTCAGGATCGTATACGGTATATTGTAACGCATCTCACATTGGGCTTGGTGCAGTATTAATGCAAGATAGAAAGGTGATTGCATATGCATCGCGGCAGTTGAAAGTTCACGAGAAGAATTATCCTGTTCATGACTTAGAATTGGCAGCCATTGTTCATGCGCTAAAGATTTGGAGGCATTATCTCTACGATGTCTCGTGTGAGGTATTTACTGATCATCGTAGCCTTCACTATCTGTTCAAACAAAAAGATCTTAATTTGAGGCAGAGAAGACAATTGGAATTGTTGGAAGACTATGATATCACCATTTTGTATCACCTCGGAAAGGCCAATGTGGTGGCCGATGCTTTGAGTAGAAAGTCTATGAGTATGGGCAATCTTGCATATATTCCGGTTGGTGAGAGGCCGTTAGCTGCAGATGTTCAGGCCTTGGCTAAACAGTTCATGAGGTTAGATGTTTCAGAACCCAATCGGGTTCTAGATTGCACAGTCGCTCGGTCTTCTTTATATGAGCATATCCGAGAGAGACAATATGATGATCCCTATTTACTTGTCCTTAAGGACACGGTACGGCACGGTGATGCCAAACAGGTTGTTGTGGGGGGAGATAGAGTTCTACGAATGCAGGATCGTATTTGTGTGCCTAATGTTGACAGGCTTCGTGAATTAATCCTTGAAGAGGCACACAATTTCAGGTATTCTATTCATCCAGGTACCGCCAAAATGTATCAAGATTTGCGGCAACATTACTGCTGGAGGAGAATGAAAAAGGATATAGTTGCATATGTAGCTTGGTGTCTGAATTGTCAGCAAGTTAAGTAAGAGAATCAGAGACCTGGTGGTTTGCTTCAGAAGTTAGAAATTCCTAAGTGGAATTGGGAGTGTATCACTATGGATTTTGTTGTTGGGATCCCACAGACTCAGAGAAAATTTGACGCAGTTTGGGTCACTGTGGACAGGTTGACCAAGTCAGTACATTTCATTCCAGTGGTAGTTACCTATTCTTCAGAAAGGTTAGGTGAAATTTACATTCGTGAGATTGTCCTCCTTCACGGTGTGCCCGTGTCTATTATTTCAGATCGAGGGACACAATTTATCTCACACTTTTGGAGGGCTGTACAGCATGAGTTAGGCACACGGGTTGAATTGAGTATAGCATTTCATTCACAGACAAACGGACAGTCAGAGCGCACCATTTAGATATTGGAAGATATGTTTCGTGCTTGTGTTATGGACTTTGGAGGTTCTTGGGATCAGTTCTTTCCACTTGCGGAGTTCGCTTATAATAATAGCTACCAATCGAGCATTCAGATGGCTCCATATGAGGCATTATACGGAAGGCGATACCGTTCGCTAGCTGGCTGGTTTGAACCGGGAGAGGCTCGGTTGTTGGGTACCGATTTGGTACAGGATGCCTTGGATAAGGTCAAGATTATTCAGGATCGACTTCGCACAGCTCAGTCTAGGCAAAAGAGTTATGCCGACCGTAAAGTTCGTGATGTTGCATTCATGGTTGGAGAAAGAATATTGCTCCGGATTTCACCTATAAAAGGTGTAATGAGGTTCGGAAAGAAGGGCAAGTTGAGCCCTAGGTATATTGGACCCTTTGAAATTCTTGAAAGGGTGGGCGACGTGGCCTACAGGCTTGCATTACCACCTAGTTTATCAGCGGTTCATCCGGTGTTTTATGTGTCTATGCTCCGGGAATATCATAGTAATCCGTCCCATATTTTAGATTTCAACTCAGTCCAATTGGACAAAACTTTGACTTACGAGGAGGAGCCGGTGGCTATTCTAGCCCGACAGGTCCGGCAGTTGAGGTTTAAGAGTTATCCTTTAGTTCGAGTGCAATGGAGAGGTCAACCTGTAGATGCATCTATCTGGGACTCCGAGTCTGACATGCGGAGTAAATATCCACACTTATTCACCAGCTCAGAGATTTTTCTAACTTCGTTCGAGAACGAATGTTTGTTTTAGAGGTGGAGAATGTGATGACCCAAAATATCATCTTTAAATTTAATAAGTAATTATGTGCTCTAAGACCTCGAAAAGCACTATTTATCACTCCTCGACTTGCGTGCGCAGTCCGTAAAAATTTCCGAAAAGTTTTTATGTGAACAATGGGTTAAAATGTGAAACAGAGCTTTAAAACTCAACTGAGTTGACTTTGGTCGATAATTTGAGCAAATGGACTCGGATCAGTATTTTTATAATTTCGGTAGGTTCGTATCATGATTTGGGACTTGGGCGTATGCCCGGAATCGAACTCCGAGGTACCTAACCCGAGATATAGAATTTTGATGAAAAATTAAAAGCTTGAAAGCTTAATGATTTTTAAGAAGTTACCGATATTGGATTTATTGACACAGGGTCTGCATTTTAGTTTTCGGAGCCCGGTATAGGTCCACTATAATATTTGTGACTTGTCTGCTAAATTTGGCGAGACACGGAGTTAATTTGTCGTGATTCGGATGTCCAGTTGTGAAAATATAATATTTAAAGTTTTCTTGAAAATTTCATTCGATTTGGGGTTCAATTCGTTGTTCTAGGTGTTATTTTGGCGACTTGATCACGCGAGCAAGTTCGTATGATGTTTTAATACTTGTGTGCATGTTTAGTTTGGAGCCCCGAGGGCTCGGGTGAGTTTCTAATAGGCTACAGGATGATTTTAAACTTAGAAAAATCTGGTTTTTAGCTTCTGCTATCACCTGGTGCATTGTGCTTCGCGATCGCGAAGCCATTCCTGCGATCGCGAAAAGGAAATTGTAAGTTGTGAGTTTTACCCTTCGAGTTCGCGAAGATAGGCACACGATCGCGGAAGGTAAACTCCCAGTGCACTGCGAACGCGAGGGATAAGCTGCGATCGCGTAGAAGGAAGGAAGGCAGAAGCTAGGCACGTCAATTGTGCTACGCGATCGCGTAAGGCTGAGAAAAGGTACTCCGCGATCGCATGACCATTTACGTGATCGCGTAGAGTTAAAAATCTGGGCGGCCAAATTGTGCTTCGCAATCGCGAAGCCATTCCCGCGATCGCGAAGAGTAAAATGAACCTCGGCAAAAGTTGTTCTATGCGATCGTGAACGAATTTTCGCGATCGCAATGAGTAAAAATCTGAAAAACAGAACTTAAGTTTTGGAAATGGGATTTCGACCCATTTTCAATCATTTCCAATTTTTGAGCTCGGGTAAGGCGATTCTTGGACGATTTTTACGGGAAAATATTGGGGTAAGTGTTCCTTATCCTATATCGATTATATTTCATGATTCCATACTCATTTACATCATGAATCCGTGAA
>AWOL01S0007370.1:0-65577 GCA_000715115.1 Nicotiana otophora | reverse complement strand
GAAATTGAGATTTTTATAAAATCTTTCAAAAACGAAAATTTAAGATTTGAAGGTCCATTTGACATCAGAATTAGATAATTTTTGTATGGTTAAACGCGTAGCGGAACGGGTGTTCGGATTTCGCGAGTTTTTTTGGGATTTGAGAAGTGGGTTCCACTATCGAATATTAAAATAAATTTTAGATTTTTATCCAAAGAATTGGTAAATTCATATGGAATCAATTTCTATGATTCCTATTGAGTATATCGAATTGTTTGTGAATAGATTTGACGCTTTTGGATACAAATTCAAAGGAAAAAGTTGTGGTTGAGTAATTGATTGAAAATTTGCAAAGCGAGGTAAGTGTCGTGGTTAACCTTGACTTGAGGGAATAGAACCCCTAAACTATTTGTTATGTGTAATGCATGTGAACGACGTATAGGCGAGGTGACGGGTGTCTATATGTCGTCAAATTAATTGTTTGCATAATTATTTGAAAAATCATAAATCGTTTTAAATCATGAAATAATTGTTATAATAATTGTTTCTCTCATATTCTTTGTCAAATATTAATTCTTGAATTTCTGCAACAATTGTTACATGCTATTTGATTTATGTGTATTAATTGTTATTTGAAATTTAGCATACTAAATATTAACTGCCTATTTTCTCCACAATTTTCGCAATTAATTGATAATTGCCATTGTTTGCTCATAGATAAATTATTATTATTGTGTGCCTTGATGCTTAATAGTTTCTCATTGGACGTGATATTTATTGGAGTAATTTCTATTATATTTATGAGTTGTTTAAAGTTATATTGGGGGGAACGGGTTACACTCCGCAACGGAAAGAAAAAGGAATATATATACATATTGGGGGATCGGGTTGCACGCCGCAACAAACTTATTAAAAAGTCCATATTGGGGGATCGGATTGCACGCCGCAACAGACTTATTTAAAAGATTAAACAGACTTATTTAAAAGTCTATATATACTTGATTAAAATAAATATATGGGAGGATTGAAAATGAATATGTTGTGTGAGCGGGTTACACGCTGCAACGGAAATTGATGGAAATAATAATTGGTTATGACTGTTGAATTGGCTTCAACTGTTAAAAATGAGTTACCTGATNGTAAGTGACCTGCCTTAGCCTCGTCACTACTTCGTCGAGGTTAGGCTCGACACTTACTAGTACATGGGGTCGGTTGTACTAATACTACACTCTGTATTTTTTGTGCAGATTTCGGAGTTGGTCCTAGCGGCGTACCATAGATTTGCCCGGATTTCAGCTACCAGAGGAGACTTGAGGTATAACTACACGGCGTCCGCAGTTCTGAAGTCCCCGTCTACTTTACTTTAGCTGTGTGTTTGTTTCCAGATAGCTTTATTTTATTCAGACCTTTATTTATATTATTCTAGAAGTTCGTGCACTTGTGACACCAATTCTGAGATGGTATTTAGACACCATTATTTTATGAATTATTCACTACATTTCAGACTTTACTTCCGCATTTAATTCTTTATTATTAATAAATTTAAAAAGTATTTTAAAATGGATAATATTATTCTAACGTTGACTTGCCTAGCAAGTGAAATGTTAGGCGTTATCAAGGTCCGAAGGTGGAAATTTTCGGTCGTGACAGTATAAATATACCAAAAAGACATTTTTGAAGGGACTTTTGACCTTGGAATCTTTGGGAGAGCACTGGAGGCTACAAGATACAAGATTTCATCATCTTTTCATCAATTCAATATGGGAGTTTGGATTGTAACGTTAGATTCTTTCTTACTCTTTAATTATATTTGTGATGACTTCTTCCATGATTATGGAGTAATTTCCCTTAGGGTTTGATGGATATGGTGTTTTGATAAATATTTATGGATTTTAACTCTAGTTCTTTGCTTGAATTCATTTATGGAGCTTTGAATTGTTGCAACTGTATTCCCCGATTTATTTAATCGAAAGAGGAATATTTTGGTGATTATCTTTGTATTATTTTATTTGGTTTAATTAAGTGATTCGCTTAAGTAATTGAAAGAGCTTGTTGAATTGTTGATTAAATCAAGTTAGGAGAATATTTGAGAGACATTTTCCTAAAGACTAATCCATTTACGCATGCTTGCATATTTTTACAATGCTTATATTAGTTCACCTCGATAGAGGAGTCTTGACTACACGATTGAACTAATTATCGAGTGAATTCGTGAGAATCATTAGAACATTAGAAGTGAATTTAAATGGAGTTAGATCCCGAATAGTTATATATCTTACACCTTTCTGGTCGCAACCCTTAATTCTTATATTGTTTACAACCTGTTAGTTCAACTCTCTTATCTATGATTAGGTTTAGTTATTAGTAATCTTAATTTAGTAGTTAATTGTAGTAATAATCACTAGAAATCAAGTGTATATAATCCTGAATAGAAAATAAGCCAGAAATAGCTCGAATATTATTTAAATCCAATCCATGTGGAAACGATAATTAAACTATTCTATCTTTGGCTAGCGAGCATCAATTTCGCGTTATGTTTTGCGCTCGTCAGGATGATGGTTGTGGTCGTGGTGGGGGTGATGGGTGATAGTAGTGGTGGCGGCTATGGTTGAGGATTGTGGTGGTAGTGGTAGTTGATAATGGTAGGCGTTGGCGGCAGTTAGTAATGAATGTGGATGATAGCATCTTAATGAAATTAAGTCATTGTTATAGATCTTAATTTTACAGATCTATTTACACTCATTAAGTGGTTGAAAAGTAAAAAAATAAATACACTTAATGATTAAGATTTGAATAATTAAGAATTAAATTTTAAAAACAAACGCACTTAATATCTTGGATCTGAATGATTAAGATTCATACCTTCATTTATTAAATGAGGTCTCACCGCTCTAGGAACGAGCAAAAAGTAACTTGAGTAACAACAACAACAACAACAACCCAGTATAATCCCACTAGTGGGGTCTGGGGAGGGTAGTGTGTACGCAGACCTTACCCCTACCTTGGGGTAGAGAGGTTGTTTCCAAATGACCCTCGGCATCCTTCCCTCCAAGAACTCCCCACCTTGCTCTTGGGGTGACTCGAACTCACAACTTGAGTAAATATGTTAAAAATGAAATTAAAATAATATATTTTTCGTCATCAAAATTTTCCCTTTTCCCCCTTGTTCTATGCTTTGACTACTATACAATGTCCTGTTTAGACTTGGTTAGGATTTATTTCTTGGGATCTTTATGAAGTGCCACGTGTTCCAAGTTAATTAAAAATTTGAAACTTTTTGAGGTTATTTGCTTTCATTCTATCTTTAAGAATATCTATAAAAGTGAAATTAGTAATAAGAAAAATAAGGTTAACTACGTACTATAACATGTTAGTATATAACATAAAAATTAAAACAAATTACATACTAATATATTGATAATATAAAAGTTCTTTGCATTATCCGCGTATATAAGGAAATGTTATTGAGGGGGACAGACTTACAGGTAAGTAGCCTTTAACAGGAAGATCTTTGCAAGGAGGTGTTTCCTCAACAGGTGCAAAGTTACCTGATAGAAAATGGCAAGCCTTTGAAGAAGCAGTATTGTACATTAATTTAACAATCACCTTCTCTAACCAATCTATGGCTTTTGCTCCAAACTTGTTGTTGGGATTTGGTTTCACCACCACCCAACCCTCCTCACTTCTCTCCATTGCCACCTCCTCTTCTTTCTTCCCCATATATAATATCCTACTCTCAAGTTCTCTCTCTTGTATATCATAAATGTGAGTTTTTATGTGTGTTTGTGTATTATTAGATTTTTTGGGTTGAAGTTTGAGAAAGGCCAATTTGTGGTAGGATGGTGTTTGTCTATTATGTTAGTTTGTAGATGGTGAAACCACCGGCCACGTCCCTTATAAAATACAACCAAAAAATATATTTTTTCAGTTTTTTAAAATTAATTGTATATGTTCTGATGGTGAAACCACATGCCACTTTCATTTGTTTGATGCCAACGATCCCAACAATGGACGAATTAAAGGAGCTTTGGTGTTTTCTCAATCGATATCCGTCATTTGAATTTCAAGACTTCTCGACTTTATTCTTTTCTTTTTAATTAAATGTTTTTATGTACCTTTAATTTTTTTCTCTTTTGTGGGAAAGGCTGAGATAAGGGAAGTATTTGATCTGAAAATCATATATTTTACACCCGTAACATACAAGTTAGTAGCTTTACGTTTGAGCTACTAGCCTTGTAGAAGTGAAATTGTAGCATATGCTTATTTAATTTGTCTATTTATGTATCTCGAGGGGGCTTTTGGGGAAATCATTTTCCTAATTATTTTTGTATGAGGTCTATAACTCTAATCTTATGGTCATTCAATTGTATTATTTGCTTAATTTGTATTTTTCAATGGGAAAAGCACATTTTGTGGGACAAAGAAATAACATGAGACAGAAAAGAAAAAATCCAAATTGAATACAAGTGAAAGTAAAACATGCTTACATAAGTGTAACCATTTGCTTTGACATATATCAAAAGCGTTTTGGCCGCAAAAAGATTTTTTTATTGTTTGCATTCGATATTCGGTATCCGCATTAAGGTCTTATTAATCTAAATTCTCGTTGCCTAAGGCTCGTTAAAAAATAGAAGCGTTCCTTATCAAGATTTTTTTCATCCCAAGAAAAAGATTTAAACTTGAACAAACACATAGCAAACTCGTTATAAATTTGTAAAATTCAAATTAGAAGTTCTAAATGCACTGCCTTGAGCTAGCATTATCAACCCTAATCCAAACGCATGTCTAATTGCTTTTTATCTAGCATAAGTCAAAGGAGAATAAGAGACTTCTGCCCAACACAAATCACACTCAAAAATATGTTTCCCATTTTCTATCTTCCTCAAACTTACTCTAATTCATTCATAAAAATAGTCAATTTTAGACCTAATGTAATGCTAACTCCCCAACACTCACCAAATTCCCTTCTTTAATGCTTCAAATTTTGACAAGGTGAGTTGCTCTGATAGTAAGCACCCTCCACTTCCAACCAAGAGGTTGTGAGTTCGAGTCACCCCAAGAGCAAAGGTGGGTAGTTCTTGGAGGGAAGGATGCCGAGGGTCTATTGGAAACAGCCTCTCTACCCCAGGGTAGGGGTAAGGTCTGCGTACACACTACCCTCCCCATACCCCACTAGTGGGATTATACTGGGTTGTTGTTGTTGTTGTAATGCTTCAAATTCTCTTAATGGCATCATAACAAAATGGCCCACATGTACATACCCCTCCCCAACTTCTCCAATCTAATCCCAAAAGGGGAAGGAAATAAGAAACCCCAATAATATTTTTCCTTTTTAATGACCCAAGTGGTAAACGTCTAAAGGAACGACTTAGTTTGGATTGGATATTTCCTAATATTCAAGAACTTTTCGAAAGGTCAAAGAAAAAAACATACTTTTGCTCTGATTATTGTAAAGGAAAAGAAACTTCTGGAGTGTTCATATCTCTAGTTTTATTTTGGGAGAAAACGTATCAAGTTTACATAAAATCACGTATAATTATGGTTGAGTGATAAATTAATATGAGAATATAGAGTAACTATAACAATAAAAAAACTCAGTATAACCCTATAAAGTGGTGTCCAGAGAAGGTAGGGCGTATACAAATTTTACCTCTACCTTGTGAATATAAAGATTGTTTCCAATAAACCTTTAACTAGAATATACAGTAACTATCTATAGTTTAGTAATTAAAGTAAATGTAAAAATAAAGTGTCACTATTCATTGATTTTGATCATAAGTAACAACAGTGAAGTGACTACGTTTTTACCGTTTTCTTTTTTCTTTTTAATCAAGGTAGATGCGGAAAATATACTTTTGCTCATGTCACCTCAGAGGGTTACCAAATTGGTCCGCGGTTTTTAAGTTCTTACAAGGATTATCCGGCTGCTTACCAACTTAAAATTAGTTTTTTAAACTATATTATAATTTTGTAAAACTATTTATAGTCGATATAGTTTGTTTGTTTATGCCAGTAAAATAAAGATAAGTGTATGATATTTTATTTTTTAACCTGCCAAAAGAAATAGCTTTTTTTTTCTTGCAAACTTTGACTTGGGCTTAGTTCCCCGAGTTCTCTACAAATCTTTTGACTTTGTTGTCGAACCTCGAAGTAAATACCACGAATCAACGTTCATAGGTCAGTTATATAATCATTTTCCACACTAATATTGCTGCCTTAATTAATTTCCAACACTAATATTGCTGCCTTAAGTAACATGCATGTTACAAACATTATATTTTGGACCAAAAAAAAATATTATATTACTTTAATTTCATGTAACGTACGCTATTAAATTTCACGTATATTAGAAGAGGCGGATTCAATCAAGACTTAAACTTTATAGGTTCTTATATCGATTTCAAGTATAGTAATCTAGTTCGCAGTAAAACAATTATAGATAGTTAATGGACTTCTTAATAGAAATACACGTTTTGCACAAAAGTTACAATAAGTTTCTCAGAAACCCATAAATTATGCGCTAGATCTGCCACCGGGTATATAATGTACTTTTTGTTTACCCTTAAAATTGGATAACAATTAAACTTATAATGTGGTTCTAAGGATTTGTGATTTCACTTAATACCAATTGATAAATATGAAGATTAATAACAGAAATGAACTATAAAGTAAAGCAAACCAGTGTTAGAATGGAACTCAGCCCTCGATTTTGGATACCCTCGAACTGGTTGATGTAAGAACAATTAAAATATAACAAGCTGATGAACAATAGTATAAGCGAGAAAGAGAATTATATTGCTTTGATATCTCTGAACAATGTGTCCTACAGATGATTAGAACCCCCTCCCCCCCCTAAATAATAGAGGAATTCCATTTATGGCATAATTCTAATTACAAAAGGAAATCCCATGATTAGTTAATTAACCGTTTCTGATTTGATCCGTTTCGAGATTTACGCCATGATCCTCGACCAGTCATGGATATCTCGCATTTCTGTTATTGTGATATCTTCGATCTTGCTCGATGTCTGTCTCATTTGGCTTCGATCGCTACTAACCTTGATCTCGACATGTACCTCGATTCAAAACTCGGTACCTTATCCTCGAGGTTTAGTCTGTTCCGTTACGAGGCCATCCTTCGATGCGACCTCCCGATCTCGGTCAAATAGTAAAATTCCGATTTTAACCATATACAGATAGTCCCCTCAATTTTTGGAGTGAAATGACAAGGAACGAATTGAGCCTTCGATTTTCTATCACGGCCTGTCATGACGTCATCCTCGTGACGTAAGCGACGGGAGTGATCGAAACGTCCCGTCGGTACAGTTCCCCAAGTCATTAATGAGTGTCAGTTGGTAGTCGGCCACTAGTGCCTTTGAACCGTCGTCGTGAATCCAATAAATAGACCCCTTCCTCATTGATTCAAACTTTACTTCCTTCTAATCTCCAAAGCTTTTACATCTCCTAAATTCTTCCCTTTTACAAATCTTCAGGTTTTGTTGTTAATTCTTTCTCAAACGCCACGTCCTATTATCTTCCTCTTCTTCAAACTTATATACAAATGGCAAAAACGTCGAAAACGATACCACAAAAAGAACTTGCTTCATCTTCTCAACCGGTCGGCGGGAAAACGTCGGTGGAACCCTGTCTTGAGGAATGCATTCCTGGGGGGTGCGCGCTAAAGTCCGATTTCAAGACCGATAAAGCCTCGTCGATTCTTGGTCGATGCGAGCCAATATCGAGGTATATATGCTCGATAACTGAGGGATACCTTAAGCAGGTAAAGAAAAACTGCAACTGGGAGGGAAAAAAGGTGGTGATCCCGATCCCCAAAGAAGACATCACCACCCATGTGGAATGTTTTCTAAGTGTTTACATTTACCCTTTCACGTTGGTCCCCCTCGACCCCGTCATTGTTGATTTTTGTCGTCAATATCAAATAATCTTAGGTCAAATCCATCATTCTTTTTGGCGAAATGTTATTCTGCTTCGATTCTTCATGAGCAAAGTCAAGGGGATCCCTTTCACCCTCGATCACCTTATCAGATTGTATAGCCCCCGCCTCTATCAAGATGGGTTAATAAAACTCCAACGTTGGGCTACAAAAGTGCTATTCTCGAGCATAGATGAGGACAAGGATCGAGGATGGATGGACCGGTTCGTTCAAGTGAGGACTTTCGACCTAATCCCAGCCGAGAAGATGCCATTTCCTAAGAAATGGAACATGAATCGTAAGTATCGTCTCATTGTTAGCTTCCATGTATTATTTGTTCCTTTGTATTTTCCCATTGATGTATTTTTCCATGATGTAGTGGTCGCTTGGATGCTCCGTGTGATTCCCAACCTCGAGTGCTGGGTTTGGAACCTAGATTCGGCCTCTACATACGCCGAGCGTTCATGGCGCGATTTAGCAAAGGACCGACGGGAGGGCAAGACTCATGGTAAGCCCATTTTTGTGTATTTGATGATTTTATTAAGATTCCCTTCTTCTACTTATTCAATTTTCTTGTGTATAGGCCTCGGCAAGGATGCAGTCATGAGGCCCCGTCTGATGAGGAGGAGACTTCGACCCCGGTTCCGAAGCCGGCGAAGGATAAGAAGAGGAAAATGACCTCAACCTCCGAGGATCCAAAGTCTAAGAAGAATCTAGTTCGCAAGACAAAGAAAGACATTGTTGCTCGTCTTGCGGATGTGATTCAATGGCTAAGGGAGGAAGAATAAGAAGATGAAGACGATGGCTCGGAATTGGTGGCCCGAGTGAAGAAAACCATCGAGGCCCCAAAGGCCGCTAAGTCGGTGGTGGTTGAGGAGATTCCGCCTCAAGCCGAGGGGGTCTTGGAAAAGGACTCGGTAAAAGTACCCGAGTCGTCAAAGATGCTTCCCGCCGAGGTGAGAAAAAGGCGGGTAAGTCTAAAGGGGCCGGCTCCGAGGCCCTTTGCAGTGAGGAGAATTCCCCAAGTGGCTCACTTGGGGCAATAGATATTGGAGACTCGCCGATTCTCCCTGCATTTTTCGAGGAGGCAATTCGGGAGGCCCAAGCTATGAGGACTCTCGAAGTAGACGGGGCCCATGGAGGGGAGGACCCCTTCCGTGGTTACTTTATTGGGTTTGAGGATGCTACCGACTTGAATGAAGCATCGAGTCTTTTCGATGAAGCTCAACAAGCCTTGAATCGGGTGAGTCTCAAATCTCTTTGTCGATACCATAGTTTATTTATTCTCTTCCTATCTAACTTCCTTTCTTTTTTCCGTATAGGCTTTGGAGCTCTATCAGGAGGCGTTTTCAAAGTCCCGAGCAGAGCTGAGCTAATGTGAGGCCGACCTTCGAGGGCTCACGGAGGAGAGAAATGCCCTTAAACTTCTCAGTGGGCAAAAAGAAAAAAAGATCAAGAACCTCCGAGCTGAGTAGGCCAAGGCTCACAAAGATCAGACCGACATGATCGAGCAGGTAATGAAAATCTTAAAAGCTCATGGGCTCGATTCGAGAACAGTGTCTAACATTTTAACTCGCAACTGCATTAAAAGGTCGAGGGGATCGAGCAATTCCGCGAGGAGGTCGACATGCTGAAGGCGGAGACCTTGGGGTGGAAAGAAAGTATGGACTATTTTGCTGCTAAAAAGGAGGCTGTTCAAGCCCAATTTTCATCGGTCGAAAGTCAGGTTCGATGCATGAAAGAGAAGACCTCAGCTCAGGCAAATAAAATAAAGGAGCTCGAGGCTCAATTGGCTTCCGAACTTGCAAAGGCCAAATATGAAGCCGAAAAGGTAAAGGCTGAGGCTGAGGCGATCGTGGCCGTCTACCGGGCCGATGCTGAAGCCGCTCAAGTCCAAGAGAGAAAGGTAGCCTAGATCGCTCAAACTCGAGCACATTGAATTGCTGAACTCACTGAATGCCAATCTCGGAGGGAAACCCTCGAGGAGATCCATGCTCGAGGTTTCGATCTTACCGACGAGATAATAAAGGCTAAAGAGCAGGAAGCTAATGCTAAAGCTTTGGCCTCTTCCGATGATAATGATGATGATGGAAGCAAGAGCAGGTCTGAGAATGGGGAGGACCTCGATGGAGAAGAATCTGCTCCTGAGGAAAATTAGGAATCTTAGGCTTTTTTCTTTTTTTTATTTTTTGTGCGGAACCATGATCGGTCCTTGTAAATATTTTCGTATAGATAAAAGATCTTTTTTCTCTTTGAGTTGTCTTTATTCTATTTCCTACCTCGTGAAAATTCTATTTCATTCATACCTCCATGCCTTATGGAGATTTTGCTCATAAGTTTGGTACTTTAGGCAACGAGACTGAAGTCAGACCAGTGTAGTCTTTAAAATCGAACTCGAAGTAGAATAGCCCTTAGGTTTTAGTTGAGTAAGGACGATTTCTTGAATTTAAAAAATAAATTGGCCCTTACGCTCTTGAATTAGACCTATATGGCCTCAAAAGAATGGCCTTTCCCCTTTTTCGGCTTGAAATATTATTCATAAAAATTTGTCATGCCTTAGCACGAGATAAATTTGTACCCATTAGGTTTTTAGAGGATTGGTGTTATCGAAGTCCTTTGCTTTGTTATGCCTTAACACAAAATTATACGGGTGTTCGAACAATTCGCTACCCCTTAGGGTTTTTCGAGGGTAGATATTAACGAGACCCTTAGTAATTCAGCCGAGGGTTGCCTTTTTTAACCAGTTTATGAGAATATTTGAAGGCCTGTTTTATAACAGAATTCGGACGTCTCTGAACCATGTTAATTTGGCCGTAGCCTATAGTTTGGGATTTGCCCCTTAGGCTTGTTTCCCTGCTATACTTCGAACTCGTTCGAAGTGTCAGTCCTCGAGTGGGGGTGGCCGTGACCTATAAAATCGAGGATTGCCTTTTTAAGGTCTTACGATTTCGAGCTTTAGCAATTCGATCATGTCGGTTTTTTGGACAACAGTCCTCGAGTATAGGGTAAACTGCTTGAACTTCAGTTGTGATCGGCCCTAAAGCTAGTTTCCATAATAGATCATAAGTATGAAATTGTAAAGTATAAATTTATCTAAAGCATGGAACATCTGGTAAGAAAAAATACTTCTTTCAATAGATTATACATGCGTACATGTTTTGCCAATAGGGCTTGAGTAATCTACATGGACACGGTTCATTTGACCGTTTGGTCCTTTACCTATCGAGACCATGTCGACACGAAGTATTTTCCTTATAACTATCCGAGGGTGATGCCCCCCAGTATTCAAGGTTGATTGTAAAGGAGCCTCGGATACTGTTGAATTGCTCTAAGTTAGCACGAACAATGGTTGCCTCGTTAAAAACCTAGCCGGAAAAACCCATTTGGGACAAAAATTAGTCTAAGGGGAAAAGAGTGCAACGCATGCTTTAATACCTAGGGACTTTGTGTTTGAAGAATCCTTTGGTGCCTTCGATTAAACACCTGCAAATTATTAGTATAAAATATAAACGAAAATAGAGAAGGTCGTACCTTAGCAGTATTATCATTTGAGGAGTGATATGTTCCAATTGTTTGATAATTATTCGTCGTTCATCATGCCAAGTTTGTAGGATCCCTTTCCGATGATATCGAGGACCTGATACGGTCCCTCCCAGTTCAGGACAAGTTTTCCTTCGTTTGGGTCTCGAGTATTGAGGATGACCTTCCTCAGAACTAAGTCCCCAATTTTAAAGTGTCGGAGATTGGCTCTTCGATTGTAGTACCTTTCGATTTGATGTTTCTGTGCGGCCATTCGAACGAGAGCAGATTCCCATTTTTCATCTAGCAATTCGAGGCTTGTATTCATATCCTCGTGATTTGACTCTTCTGTTGTGTATCGAAACCTGATGCTAGGTTCCCCGACTTCAACCGAGATCAGAGCTTCGACACCATATACTAAAGAGAACGATGTTTCCCCCGTACTGGATTTTGACGTTGTTGGATACGCCCAAAGACTTCGGGCAATATTTATCTTCATTTTCCCTTAGCGTCGTTCAATCTTTTCTTTAGATTTTGAATGATGGTCTTATTTGTCGATTCAGCCTGTCCGTTCCCATTAGGATGATATGGCGTAGACAGAATCATTTTTATTTCATGATCTTCGAGAAACTTTGTCACCTTGCTGCTAACGAATTGCTTCCCGTTGTCGCATACGATCTCGGCAGGCATCCCGAATCGGCATATAATGTGGTCCCAGATGAAGTCTATGACTTCTTTCTCTCTAATTTTCTCTAAAGCCTATGCTTCAACCCACTTAGAAAAATAGTCAGTTATACACAAAATAAATTTAGCTTTACCTGGGGCCGATGGTAGAGGGCCGACGATATCCATTCCCCATTTCATGAATGGCCATGGGGATAAGACTAAGTGGAGTTGCTCTCAGGGTTGGTGAATCATCGGCGCATACCTTTGACATTTGTCGTGCTTTCGAACAAACTCTTTTGTATCCTTTTCTATATCGACCCAATAGAATCCTGCTCTAATGACTTTGTGAACCAATAATTCGGCACCAGAATGATTTTCGCATATGCCCTCGTGGATTTCTCGTAGGACGTAATGAGAATTTTCTGGTCCCAAATATATTGCCAATGATCCATCGAATATCCTGCTATATAATGTTCCATCTTCGACCAATGTGAATCGTGCGGCCTTCGTACGTAGAGTCATCGATTCCTTAGGATCCGATGGAAGCTTCCCGTTCTTTAAGTACTCGATATATTCGTTCCTCCAATCCTAGGTTAGACTTGTGCAGTTGATTTTGGCGTGGCTTTCTTCGATTACTGACCTTGAAAGTTGTACGACAGTCCCCGATCTAATCTCGTTGTCTTCGACTGATGATCCCAAATTTGCAAGGGCATCGGCCTCGCTATTTTGTTCTCGAGGCACATACTGTAGGGTCCATTCTTTAAACCAATGTAGAGTCACCTGTAGTTTGTCCAAGTACCTCTACATTCGATCTTCCCGAACCTCGAAGGTTCTATTGACTTGGTTTACCACAAGCATGGAGTCATATTTGACCTCGATGACCTGCTCCCAAACCTTTAGCTATCTCGAGACCAGTAATCATGGCCTCATACTCGGCCTCATTGTTGGTTAACTTGGAAGTTTTGATAGCTTGTCTAATTGTATTACCCATGGGCGCCTTCAAAACAATGCCTAGCCCGGACCCCTTCACGTTCAAAGCGTCGTCTGTGAAGAGGGTCCATACCCCCGATGATGTACCCGACTTTAATAATAGTTCCTTTTCGACCTCGGATACGAGGGCTGGTGTAAAGTCGGCCACGAAGTCCTCTAAGATTTGAGACTTGATGGTCGTTCGGGGTCGATACTCGATATCGTACCCGCTGATCTCGTCGGCCCATTTGGCCAATTGGCCCGAAAGTTTGGGCTTATGCAAAATATTTCAAAGGGGATAAGTAGTCACCACACAGATCGGGTGACACTGAAAGTATGGTTTTAATTTCCTAGAGGCGCTTATTAGGCAAACACTAATTTTTTTAAATATGGGTACCGGGTCTCGGCCTCACCTAAAGTTCGACTAACATAGTAAATAGAAAATTGTGTACCTTGCTCATCTCAAACTAGGACCCCACTTACCGCGATCTCCGAGACTGCTAAGTATAAGTATAGTTGCTCGTCCGCTTTTGGAGTATGAAGCAGTGGCGGGCTCGAGAGGCACAGCTTTAATCCTTCCAATGCTTGTTGGCATTTCGGGGTCCATGCAAAATTGTTCCTCTTTTTGAGCAGTGAGAAGAACATGTGACTTCTATCTAAAGATCTCAATATAAATCAACCTAGGGCGGCTATGCGCCATGTTAATCTTTGTACGGCCTTAACATTGTCCACGACTGTGATGTCATCGATTGCCTTGATCTTATCAGGGTTGATTTCGATCCCCCGATTTGATACCATAAAGTCGAGGAACTTTCCCGAGCCGACCTCGAATGCACATTTCTCCGGGTTGAGTTTCATGTAGTATTTCCTTAGTATATCGAAGGTTTCCTGCGAATGTGTCAAATGGTCATGTGCTCGCAGAGACTTAACTAGCATATCGTCAATATAAATCTCCATTGATTTACCTATTTGTTTTTCAAACATTCGATTTACTAAGTGTTGATAAGTGGCACCAGCATATTTTAGTCTAAACGGCATTACGTTATAACAATAGGTGCCGTACTTAGTGATGAACGATATCTTTTCCTGATCCTCCGGGTTCATTTGTATTTGATTTTACCCGAAGTTAGTATCGAGAAAACTAAGGATCTCATGGCCGGCCGTTTCATCGATCATGCGATCGATATTTGGCAGAGGAAAAGAGTCTTTAGGACATGCTTTGTTTAAATCTTTATAGCCTACGCACATTCTAAGTTTATTTCCCTTTTCAGGGACTACGACCATGTTTTCTAACCATTCGGGATATTTTACTTCCCGAATGGATCCTATTTTGAGAAGTCCAGCTACAACTTCCTTGATGAATGCATGTTTTACCTCGGACTGGGGCCTTCTCTTTTGTTATACCGAGCGGAACTTCGGATCCAAGCTCAGTCGATGTGTAGTGATCTCCGGCGGGATCCCTGTCATATCTAGGTGGGACTAATCAAAAAAATCCATATTATTGATAAGAAATTTAATGAGTTTTTTCCTGAGCTCGGGGGTTAACCCCGTACCCAGGTATACCTTTCGATCGGGTAGATGCTAGATCAGTATGACTTGCTCCAGATCTTCGACTGTCGATTTGGTGGCGACGTAATCCTCGGGGATTATGAAGGATTGAGGGGTCCAGTAGTCATCGTCACCGTCCTCGTCTGTTTCCTGCTTTTCCGACTGAGCCGAGGCTGGTGGTTGTGCTTGCTATTTAGCTTCATATTTTCCTTTGGACTCTGATCCCTTTATTGATGAAAGCGCCGATACTGGTATTACTTTATCGATCGCGAACATCTCTTTGGCAGCATGTTGTACCCCACACACCGTTTTTACTCAATCCGGTGTTGGGAACTTTACCATTTGGTGAAGGATTGAGGGCTGCCCTCATGTTGTGAATCCAGGGTCTTCCGAGCAGTGCGTTGTATCTCATATCGCCCTCGATCGCATGGAACTTTGTTTCTTGAATAGTTCCAGCTATATTTATTGGTAGGATGATTTCAACTTTAGTTGTTTGACTCTCCATGTTAAAGCCATTGAGAATCCAAGCTGCGGGTACAATCTGATCTTGTAGGCCGAGCTGCTCCACGACCCTCGATCGGATAATGTTGGCCGAGTTTCCTGGATCAATTAAAACACATTTAACCTGAATTTTATTCATAAGTATAGAGATTACCAAAGCATCATTGTGGGGTTGTGAGATTCCTTCTCCTTCCTCATCATTGAATGATAAAGTTCCTTCTGGCACATAGTCTCGAGTTCGTTAGTCCCTGGTGATTGATACTTTAGTGCGTTTGAACACAGGCCCTTGTGGAATATTGACCCCACCAACGATCTTGTGAATCATGTGTTGTGGTTCTTCCTGCTCGTTTATCCTGTTTGCATCCCTGTCTCTGAAATGCTTTTTAGCTCGGTCGCTCAAGAATTCTCGAATGTGACCTTCGTTGAATAGACGAGCCACATCCTCCCTTAGTTGTCTGAAGTCTTCGGTTCTATGACCATGTGTACCATGGTATTTGCATATTTGATTGGGGTTTCTTTGGGATGGATCGGTTTGTAGGGGTCTCGGCCATCTAGTATCTTTGATTCTCCCAATGGCTGACACAATACCTGATGCGTCGATGCTGAAGTTGTATTCTGATAATTGTGGTGCTTCTGTGGGATCGACATGTTTATCGAAGCCACTTTTGCTCATGATCCCTCGAGAGCTCTATCCTCGATCGTTCTTTCGATCATTCCGGATGGGATTGCATCCTGGGCCGTTATTTCTATGATCTGCGTTGTATGGTTGATATTGATCTCTGTTTGACCGGGGTTCTCTGTCGATATCCCTTTGAGTTCTATCGACGGGCATGTTTGGCTAAACGGAACCGGACGGGGTCCCCAATTGATCATCATCGACCTTGATCTTTGACTGGTACCGATTATGTACATCGGCCCAGGTTACCACTGGATATTCAATTAAATTAGGTTGTAGCTGTCTTGATGCCACCGAACTTCGTTCGTTCAAACCTTGAGTAAAGACTTGAACAGCCCAATCGTCTCTGACCGTTGGTAGTTCCATGCGTTCCATCTGGAACTGAGATACGAATTCCCTCAATATTTCGTTATCTTTTTGTTTCACCTTAAAGAGGTTCGACTTCCTATTCGCAACCTTTATTTCTCTGGCATGTGCCTTTACGAAGGAGTCTACAAGCATGGCGAAGGAATCGATAGAATTAGGCAGAAAATTGTGGTACCGTATCATTGTTCCTTTCGACAATGTTTCTCCAAATTTCTTCAGTAGAACAGATTTAATCTCATCGTCTTCCAAGTCATTCCTTTTTATTGCTCATGTATAAGAAGTGACGTGCTTATTAGGGTCGGTGGTTCCATTGTACTTAGGAATTTCTGGCATTCGGAATTTCTCTGGAATGGGTTTCGGAGCTTCACTTGGAGGGAAAGGCTTTTGTATGAATTTTTTTGAATTCATACCCTTTAAAATCGGCGGTGCCCCCGGTATTTGGTCAACCCGGGAGTTGTATGTGTCTACTTTCTTGTCACTTGCCTCGATTTTCTTTTCTCCCGATTCAATCCGTTTAGTGAGCTCCTCGAGCATTTTCATAACGGCGGGGTCAGTCCCTGATATTTTGGCATTCGACCTTTCCGGTATAGGCTCGGTCTTGTGGACGACTTCTGGTTCGATCCTAGTCAGTATTCGGTGCTAATTTTGTAGTTGTGCTATAGCGGCTTGTTGAGCCTGTAACATTTCAAATATCAATTGGAGGCTAACTCCACCATCTTCTCCGCTTTGCGTACCTCGACCACCTGATCAAACTTCCCTGCGTATGCTACCTTCGGGATCAACGCCCAAATTTTCGTTTAGGGCGACATGTGAACTGACATCGACGGAATTTGCAATTGGTGCTCCCTCGAGGTCAGCCTGAGGCGCCTCGATCCCTGGGGCAGCTACATTGTCATTTTTCACGTAAAATCTGAGGTCGTTATCACCATGTGTAGGTGTTGTTTGTGAGTTTGACACGTTTATCCTGAAAACAAAGATTCTTACGAGAACAAGTGTAAAGTAGTGCATGTTATCGGAATCAGTATTAAGCAATCACTATTATCCTTGGGCCCACGGTGGGCGCCAAACTGTTTACCCTTAAAATTGGATAACAATTAAACTTATAATGTGATTCTAAGGATACGTGATTTCACTTAATACCAATTGATAAATATGAATATTAATAACAGAAATAAACTATAAAGTAAAGCAAACCAGTGTTAGAATGGAACTCATCCCTCGAGTTTGGATACCCCCGAACTAGTTGATGCAAGAACAATTAATATAACAAGTTGATGAACAATAGTATAAACGAGAAAGAGAATTATATTTCTTTGATATCTGTGAACAATGTGTCCTACAGATGATTAGACCCCCCCCCCCCCAAATAGTAGAGGAATTCCACTTATGGTATAATTCTAATTATAGAAGAAAATTCCATGATTAGCTAATTAACCGTTTCTGATTTGATCTGTTCCGAGATTTAAGCCATGATCCTCGACCAGTCATGGATATCTTGCATTTCTGTTATTGTGCTATCTTCGATCTTGCTCGATGTCTATCTCATTTGGCTTCGATCGCTTCTAGCCTCTATCTCGACAGGTACCTTAAAAATTCTGAACTCGGTACCTTATCCTCGTGGTTTAGTCTGTTCCGTTACGAGGCCATCCTTCGATGCGACCTCCCGGTCTCGGTCAAATAGTAAAATCGGGTGGTCCAGGTTTTATCCGTATACACTTTTCTTATTCCAATTCCGGTGAATTACATTTCACGCTCACATATTTACTTCAGTAAACTGAACTTCAAATCTAAGAAGAAGAAAAAGTCCTTCCCGCTTAAAGGCTATCAGATGAAATTTCAATTAATTATATGGTTATATTTATATGGTTGGAGAAGCTAACTACTCTTTCCAAACCATCTTATAGTAGGTTTAGCTACCACGCAAGAGTTTGTTGAAATGGCCAGTAAAAGTTCTTTTATCCTTAATCAGTGATTTCATCTTCGAATCCTATGAATAATTGAATCCTCTTCTATAAGGGGTGTTAGTTAATTTTACAACGCGAATCTGAATAGTCCAACCAGTGGGTTCCGGACAGTACTGAATACTTTAAAAAACAAAATTAGGTTTAGCTAGATGAATTAGGAAGCTGGCCGTTTCTCATACACTTAACTAATGCTTGTGTGATGACAACAAGCACAAGGAAAGTAAGAAACCATTTTTGGGAGAAAATGCTAGTCCTTTTCAATGTCCTAGTTGAGATATACCAGAATAATCAAAGTGTTGACTTCTCTCATTTTGTGCTCAAAAACAACACTTTCTCTGTTTAAGGACCATTATTTTCCCTCTTTAGAAACCTTTTCATTCTTTCTCCAAGTCATTTTCCATCTTCTCCCTCTATAAATATGTATGATACTTCAAGTTGAGGTAGTACAAGTCCTCTTTCATTTTATTCTTATTTCCTAATTAAGTTTAATTTCGAAAGGAGAACAAAGAGAATAAAAGAAATAAAAAAAATGTTTCTTAGAAGCCTTCTTATCTTACTACTAGCCACTTGTTTGCTTTCAACCTTTTGTAATGGAAAGAAGATTGGAAAACCTATAAAACGTGGTAATAGTAGTGCACCAAAAATTGATAATGTGAGGAAAACGCCACAAGCAATTATTGATACACAAGCTTTTGGAGCCAAAGGTGATGGACTCACAAATGATACAGAGGTAAATTCTTTTTCGTTTTTTAACTAACTTTATATTTCTTGCTTGCTTTATTTTTGGGAAAATTCTATCTACAAGAGGTATCAAACTGCATGCAGTTCCACTATAGCAGACTTTTGTTTTAGTAGAAAATGATACTGAAATAATCAGTTTTAATTTCAGGCATTTATAAAGGCTTGGAAGAAGGCATGCAAAACAGAAAATGCTGTGCTTTTGGTGCCAAGGCACAAGAGATATTATGTTGGACCAATTAAATTTCATGGTCCTTGCAAGAAAGGCCTTAGAATGATGGTGAGTTCAAATTCATGACAAGCAAAAAAAAAAAGATCTACTTAAATTAGAATTGACTTATAATTTATTAGTAATTTTCTTTTCCTAATTACCTTTCCAATTTCGTCCTTGATATTTTTTTGTCATTTAGATAAATGGAGAACTCAGAGCTTCAAAAGATATATCAGATTATGAGCAAGATAGAAGACATTGGCTTTTATTCCAAAACATGGAAAACTTTACAGTTGAAGGTGTAGGTAGCATCGATGGCAATGGAGAAGTATGGTGGAAACACTCTTGCAAAATTGATAAAACAATTGTGAGTATTAGTGTAATGTAAAAGAAATAAGTGTGTTTTTGTTTTTTTCAAGTCAAGTAATTAATATAGTATTATTTTTTCTCTATTTTCTGCAGCCATGCAATGCGAAAACACTAATAGCTCCAACTGTAAGTTTCAATCCCGCATTTTCCATATATAAAAAGTGTAGTCTAGTGTACTAAGCTCTACTGTACGCGAAATCTGGAGAAGGATCAGACCACTTTTTCCACCGTAATACTGTATATCATCAGCATATTTAAAATTCAGCAATGAACATTACTAACACATATATATTCATTTGACAGGCTATGTTCTTTAACAATTGCACAAATGTGACAGTAAGAAACTTAGAGTTCAAGAATCCACAGAAGATGCACTTAACTATTTCTAAAAGTGAGCATGTTGAGGTTTCAAGATTGAGACTTACAGCACCAGCTGATAGCCCCAACACTGATGGGATTCACGTTTCTGGGACTAAAGATATTGATATTCACCATTGTTATATTGAAACAGGTTTAAAAATAAATTGGCAATAATTTTTCTGGGAAAATATTGTGCTTTAATTAATTACTTGCTTCTTTTTTTAGTGATTTTGTAACTACTTATTAATTAATGGTTGATGTTTTTATGGTTAGGTGATGATTGTATATCAATAGTAAATGGTTCCACAAATGTTAGAGCAAGATATATACATTGCGGGCCTGGCCATGGAATCAGGTAATTATGCAATATGGTAGAGAATTAATTAGAAGTCCATATATTCCCACACTTTAATTAATTCAATTGTAAACACTTTGAAAAAGTTGTTAAAGCTAGTAATCATATTTTTTTAGTGAAAAAGTACACTAAAAATAAAAATAAAAACCCTAACAATTGGAAAAGAAAATCCAAGTATCCGACATGCAACCCGAAGTAAGTCTTATTTATCCATTTCAGTCCATTTAATTTTATTGGATGTTTTGTAATATTGACATATTTTGTCACCTCTAATTTACGTTCAAAAGGTTGAGAAATTCTTTTTTTAAAAAGAAATAAAAGGAAAGTTCTATGTTTAATCGTATTTTTTCTTTTTATAAAATACTAATTTTTGTGTCTTTTTTGTTTTAGTATTGGAAGCTTGGGAAAAAATAAAGAGGAGGATGTTGTTTCAAATATTTATGTACACGATGCCACCTTGAGGGGAACAACTAATGGATTAAGAATAAAGTCTTGGCAGGTATATGATTTGGTTTCCCACTGTTTATTAAGTCTAATCTAACTAATTAATATAATAGTCATTCACATGTATTTTGAGTTCCTAACAAATTTTCATATCACCACTTCTCATTTGGCAAACCACCTGGGAACTAAAACTGTAAATCTAAGTCTAGTTTTGTTGAAAAACTGGTTAATAATGTTAATTACACCTTACTTTATCTTAGTTTAATTTATTTCTTTCTTTGATCTGATCTTATTAGTGTGTAACAGTTTCAGTAATCAGTACTTTGCATTCTTGTGGTTTTTTGAATGATCAAGTAATTTTGTTTCTTATGGTTGACAAAACCCTATCATTTAGACAAGATTAGGATATATACATGCAGCAATATCTTAAGCTGCACCAGATCAGGATATACATATTCTCCTCTTATTTTATTACTTAACCATGGTTAATTAATACTCCCTCCGTCCCAATATACTATTCGTATTTTAAAAGTCAAATAAAATATTCTTTGACCGTAATTTTTTTAATTATATGTCTTTTAGATATTTTGAATTATTAATCATATATTGTGACTTATAATACTTTTTTATGTAGTTTCTAAATATGTAAATTTTATTTCAAAAAACTTAAACATTTTATATTCAAATGCACGGTCAAAATTAAGACGTTTGAATCTCGAAAGCAAAATATGTCACATAAATTGGGACAGAGAGGACTATGATTTTGTATAAATACCCGATGTAAGTAAGTTTTTATAATATTCATATTACGAAAAAATTCTTTTAATTTATTTCAATATGTTTATACTTATAAAAATGACATGAGTTTTTTTTAATTGTCTAATTCTAAAGGGAGGACGTGGATATGCAAAAAACATTCTTTTTCAAGATATAGAGATGGTGAATGTGACCAACCCCATAATCATAGATCAATTTTACTGTGACCAAGAAAAACCATGCAAAGAGCAGGTAATTAATTAAGTCATGTGAGTACTCATGTCAAATTTCTTTTTACAGTAAGTGGTAATATTTATATTTTTGTTGTGTATTTTTTTTTCCTTTTTTTAAAATTTTCCAGAAAGAAGCAGTGCATGTGAGTAATATAATGTACAAAAATATTAAGGGAACGAGTTCCACGCATACTGCAGTTAAATTAAACTGCAGTAAAACTGTTCCATGCCAAGGGATACAAATGGAAAATGTGGACATACGTTACCTAGGAGGTCCAACTGTCAAAGCTTTATGTGCAAACGTCAAATACACAACAAAAGGGGTAGCTTTCCCAAAATGCCCTTCCGAGCGGCCGTGGGCATTTTTATGGAATTAATAATATTTTTAGCCTTTGTATACATGTCCCTTTATATCATTTTTACAATTCCTTTTGTTCTTGAGAAATTCATTATTGGCATATGTCCAATAGAAAAGTTATGTTATACAAGGGGAGTAGAAGGAAAGGAAGTACAATTTTAGAATCAAGTTGGCTAGGAATTATAACTGCTACTGTATTATGTATTTGTATTTGTCAGTTCGTGTGTTGTGAAAGATTATTTTTCTCCTATGTATTTGAGTGGTCGCAAATAATCAAGGAGATGGAAGAATTTCTCTTGCATAAAGTATTTCCTCATCATTAATCTAAATGACAATATTCTGCCTAGTTTACAACAAAGCAAAAAAATAAATAATATATATATATATATATAAACACGATTTTACTAGTATATAATAGTATTCATACAACTTTCAAAACTTTTACAATTTAAGTTCATTGAATTAGTCAAATCTTAAATGTTCAAACATTACTTTTATATTTTCTGCCTTTATTACTTGTATAAGACATAAGTAATTCAAGATGATAGCTTTAACTCTATGCTCAAGCAAAATCAAATAGTGTGAAACAAAATCAGGCTGAGGAATTAGTAGCTTTAGTCACAAGGCAACCAAAACAACCTAAACTTGACTATTTGTTTTTCACTTACATTGGTTAATTATATTAAGGCCATGAGAGACATCAACAATCCGTTGCAGATTCGGCTCTTACCCGAGAGACCCGGGTTCGATTCCCGGAAACGGAAATTTTTGATACTGCATAACCCGAAGGTGTGTTCTATAGACAAGCCTCCCACAACTGAGATCAGAGATTCAAAATCATTCTTGCTGATTAAATTCAAAAACAAATATTTTAAATGAAATCGGCCGTATAAATACTTCTTCGTTAAACTCAACTTAACTTTTTCATTTAAATTAAACTTATATCAATCATATAGTAATATTAGAAGTTCTTTAACAAGTTTACAACATATTTGCAATCTATACGGATCTTTTTATTTCATCATGCCCTATTAGTTAAGTCTACATTGAAAGACAAAAATGATAAACCGTCGTAAAGGTTTAAAATTCTCTAACTTATACAAGTTCATCAAAAGAAAATGCATCGGATCATCATGAAGTTTGGCTTTTGAAGGGTTAACATGGACAATATTCCTACACGGGAATTTATGGTTAATGTGATCTAATTGTTAGTACACTTTCTATTTGAAGTTGGCGATTTTAATATTAGGCGGCCAAAACTGTATCAAATAGTAGTTTCTTTGGTATTTCTTTTTTGGTAATTTAAATAAATACCAAAGATACTATTTCTTTGGTATTAACTTATTACAAAAGTCCACCACTGTAAAACTCTGACACTTGTTACTTGGACTATGATTTTTCATTCACAACGATTTTAAGAAGAGTAAGTGTTAAACCAACAAGCAACTTCAAAGTCAAAGTTCCTTGTAAAGTAGAAACTACTATTTCAAGTAAACAATATTAGCACAACTTATAAAGATTCAAACTACAACAATATTACTTCTAGAGAAACTCCAAAAAATGATCCCCAACAAATAATAGTAAAAAAGTTAATAAAGGGAATGATGGAACCAAAATCTGCAGACAAAATAAATTACGAATGTGTTAAATAAATGAGATGCCATGACTATAGTTACTGAGTATAAATGAAAATTCCAAGATATGTGTCACTCCAAGAATCTAATGTTATCAAGACTTACAGTTCAGTGGGGATTGGTTCAATCTTTTACACAATAGATGACTTTGATTCTCACTGTTCCTTTCCATTTCTCGATATGTAATATATAAAAGAAAATTAGAAAAATATGTCAATAGCACCTGCTTCCGGTTCATAGCAGCAGTGAGTTTGTATCATTTCGCTTTTACAATTAACTGGTTACATTGGAGAGAGTTGGTCTCCCCAAAAAAATGAGGCACTTAGAATACATAATACTGAAAAAACATGTATATTTAAGCATATAGTAATTCTTCTTCATTAACCGTGTATGGAGGAGGCAACAAACTCTTCGCCTTGATGAATTTATCCGTACTACCAGACGGTACTTCTGTAATGGGGGAATCAAGGACCCAGTCTGGAATTGCCACCAATGTCTCCTCGAAAAGGGATTTGATTGTCTACAAGGTTTAAAATCAGTTTAAAAAGGAACAGAAAGGTATGGACAACATAAGAAATAATTTTAAACGCATAAATTGATATATGCGAATGTTTACAGCTGAGCTGCCAGCAACTAAAAAAATTTAACAGAGCTTGCTCCTGGATGGCCGTATATGCACATCAAACATCTTTTGTCATTCTTGCATTCAGAGATGAATGTGCTTGAAATGCATGTGAATGACACCTTTCCTAGAATAGCTATTTCCACGAATTAGAGTGCCAATTCAATATGTAGCAATTCTACCTTGTACTGCTCAATTTTTAGTGCAACATCTTTATACCATTTTCACATCTTCCCATTGTTATTTTATTATGTCTCTACCATAAAGAGATACTATAACTCATCCAAACTATTTTCTCTAAACTACGTAAAGTCCAATTCATGTCGGAAAAATGAAACGTAGAGAGTCAGAAACTTCAGCGATTGTCATTAGAAGGGAACAAAATATCATACTAGGTGAAAGAAATAATTGTACCACAGCTAGAAGATGGCAATAGAAAGAGTATTTTCTTGTTGTTTATCAGGGTGACAGGCTCGAACTCTGGACCTAGTGGCATGAAGAGGACTCTCTCAACCACTATGAACAAGAATGGCCGGTAAATAGAAAGAACATTTTCAACTGTCATGATTATTAAAGAGAGCACTTCCAAATATCATAATTCAGTCAATAGTGACATACCGTGCAGTGCTTGAAAGCAGCATCAACCTTACGCTTCCATGGACCATTTCCAGGATTTGCATGAAATAGACCGAGCAGAGGCTGCACAGGGAAAAGTTAAATGATTACAGCAGTAAAATATTTTCAGAGACAAAGCCCTCATAAAATGCTAAATTAAGCAAACAAAAGATTTTATTAATGCAGTATATAGAATATAGTAGAATACTATGGTGACTGAGCAACTATGCGGGAAACAAGCCAAACCATGCATCAGTAGACTGACAATGTCCAGGACAAAAGAAAACTCGCTTACTAAAGCTTTTAAAAGAAGTGTGTTTATGCTTGCGAAATTCAATGCAGTACATAGAATATAGTAGAATACTATGATGACAGAAATAATGAGGGAAACAAGCCAAACCATGCATCAGTAGACTGACAATGTCCAGGACAAAAGAAAACTCGCTTGCTAAAGCTTTTAAAGAAATGTGTTTATGCTTGCGAAACTCCAGACACAGCTAAAGTTAACAGCTCGAAAGGATAAAATGAAGAGTGACCTACCTTGACAACATCCCGCATGCTTGGCTTAAGCCCCCCATACATTCCAACGACTGAATCACCATAGACCTGATACTGTTCAAGAACCTGCTCCCATGAAGACGTGAGTGATAAAGAACCATAAATAAGCTATTTAAGTAGGAAGATGCCACCCAAAAAAACTAGAATGCAGATGGCAATGAGAACCTGGCGCCGGGTTATGCTACGCAGAGGTGCACCGTATACAGCGCTGTCAACAAGTCCCAGAATCTGCCATGGACTGTCAAAAGCATGAGTTGTATTAACATGTCAAGAAAACGAGAAATAAACATTTTCGATGTTAAAGGTTTGCAGTAACAGTTTCAAAACGTCTGTGATGGGGTTTGTCATTCTGCTTTACTGAACTAAAAACTAGAATCAGAATCACAACATCAACCCACCGAACCAACAAATCACCAATGCAATTACAAGCATAAGATCTCTACTTTATCACGTGATGTCCACTAGTCAATTACTGTTGACATTTTTCGCATATTCCCCTACAGGGGACAAAAGGTTGCTCTTCTTTTTCCCAAACCAACATTACAAAGATCAAAAGCTTCTATTTACCAAGAATCAATCTTTCCCATGGATCCACACTGACAAATTTATCCAGACAGAATAGCTTAAAACAATTAATTTGTACAGTTCACAGCTTATTTACAACTTTAAGGATTCACGTGTTGTAAAAGCCGCCTTTCAAATAACTATCACCTTTCATTGAAACAAAAAGAAAAACCAGTAGGCATAGTCTCTCAAGTTATCCAGAGACCAATTTTTATTTTTATTTTGCAATTTAATGCTTAGCTCAAACTTACAATTTTCAACTTGAAAGATCTACAAGGACATTACAGGAGAATATGAAAAACCTACAGAATACATAAACCATCAATATTTGGGAGGTCATACTCAGGTGTCAAGTAGTAGATAAAAGAGACTAGCTGTAATAGTGTAAAACAAATATGCAGACATCTAGGGACGTACAAATATGCAGACATCTAGGGACGTACAAATATGCAGACATCTATCAAACTAACAAAGCCACAATAATATCTCGACAAATTATTGAAACAGTGACGAGTATTGACACTTTTCATACTTGCTGTAAGCTGCACGTCCCAGCATAACCCCATGAGCTCCTTCTGTACGTGCCTCATTAACCTAAAAATGAAATAACCAGAAAAAAGGGTAAAGTACTACAAGATAGAAATCCTATGTGCAAATATGAAGTTTGACAAAGCTTACACACCAATGTGCAAGAAAGACTACAAACCATTTTACTTTAGAAGTTCTCAGCAAGAATTCCCAAGTGCAAGAAAGACTAAAAACCATTTACTTTTAAAGTTCTCAGCAAGAATTCCCAAGCCTAAATTGGCACAAGATAGGGCCCCTGAATCGCTCGTGGGCATAATATCTAGAATTTTGCCTTTACACTAAGAAAGATCATACAAATGCTACGGAAAAAGATCATAATTCCTCTGACAGGTTATTTTTCAGAGGAAAAAGTTTATCAAGAGAATATCACAGTTTTCTTTATAGATGCTACGGAACTATAAGACCAGCAAGCTTAGGTATTTTAAATGGATCAGATATCCTGCACTCTGTCAAGACAAATCCAGCCTAATGAAGCTTAGTTTGCTAAAAATAAAGGAATTAATCCTGTCGACAGTCTAGGGATAGTGGAGAACTTATTATTTTCAGCACATCTGATTTTACCATTTTTAACAACATTTTCACAAACTAGTACACGTTAACTCCATTTTAGGTTTGAGACACTTACCTCCTCAATAGAATTTATGCCTCCATTTATCGTAAATTGTAGATCCGGGAAATCACGCAAGAGGGCATAGTAGTACTCGTACCTGTCAATGGCCAACTTAGGTAGTCATTAGGAACAATCATTAAGATCTTTGAGTTTCAGTGATCCAGAACAATTATTAAGATCTAAAGATAGGCATGTAGTAGTTCAGTGTCTTGGCTACAGATACACCAGTAAATGATTAAGTAGGGATATATAAAAATTTAACTTGTTTCATTGTCATAAATCCTTGTTGGATTATTAAGCTATTGCAAACTGCATACTTGAGCGGGGGAATTTTTCGATTATCTGCTGGGCTGATTCCATTCAGTAATGCCTTCCGGGAATGTATAATAAAATGCCGAGTTGGTGACTGAGAAGAAACCTGGTAAATAAAATCACCTGTACACATGAAAGTGAAAAGTTAATTTCTTTCTATTTTATGGAGAAGATAGCAGGCACTATTTACCACCCCAACTGGTGGAATTAACCCATGTTAACTAACAGGGTAAGACTCATTTGGAAGGTTAATCAGTTAACAGACAACACTTTTCACATTATTCTCTTTCTCTCTTTCTTTTTTTGCTTTCTAATAGTTCTGTTTCAACAAAAATGACGCAGTCATCGTAGCTAGCCCTAGTGCATACAAACATAAGAAACATCTTAACTAGCAACAGTAGACAAATATGGCAAATATGTACGAGATTCAAGTACTCAGTCAAATTAAACATGCAACTGGCTAGGACTTGGCAAATTATGTAAGAATGCCAACAAAGGGGGCATGTAACACCCAAAATATATATGAACATGCAAGAAGCAAAGATGCCTAATTCTGTGGCATCTACTTATAGAACATGAACTTTGTATCTGTATCATCTAGCTGATAATGATCATAACTCTTACTTAAATCGTCTAGTTGAAAATGATCATTTATCAACTAGATACCTAATTCCGTGGCATCTAGTTATAGAACATGAACATTTTATCTGTATCGTCTAGGTGATAATGATCAAAACTCTTATTTAAATCATTTAGTCAGTAATGCATGAAATGCCTAATGGGTTATATATACTAAGAGGGGGGAAATTGGAATTCTGTTCATGCAAAACTATGTAGAGCTATCAGCTAACCTAATTGAGAAAGTTCTGGGTAGGAACTTTTGGATAAGGCAACGGCGCGTATTATACCCTATGTAGCATTTTTTTCAAAAGCGTAAGCCCTTGTAGAGACAAACCAGCACTTCTTCGCTTAAATCATGGTCTCCAGTTCTATTTCTTATATGTCTGATGACACATATAATTTCAGATCGAGCATGGGGAGAGTAGTGGTTAAGTAACTTGCATCAAAGAGTGTGCAAGTATAGAGGTGCTCTTCTCCAGTCTCCACAAACCTACAAATACATTATGCCCAAAGGGAACAAAAGGAGCATGTGTAATATAGCCACCTGAAGTGTAACATGGATTCTGCTCCAAGTTAAGTGGTCATGCAATTTGCTTCTAATTCATATTTACAAGTTATTGTCAGCTTTGTAAGATCTACTCGAAAGTCCAAGAAACAAGGACAGCAAAGACCTGCTTGGAAGTCTATTATGAACAAACTAAAAGAGCACAATTTTGATGATTTTCTTGAAGCAAGGTCAGAGCATTAAACAAACATGAACAATACAAGAGAAAGGAACAACAAGTGAAATTCAAAAGATTGAGATTGACGATTTAAATTTTGATTCTCATTTCCTGTAAGTGAGTGAAAGTTGAAGAGCTCACATAGTTCGTTGTACGAGTCGTGGTCATCAACTCCAATTCTGCATTTCACACTCACTGGAACATTTGTATTTGCAGCAATTACAGACATGGCCTCAGCAACAAACTTTCCTTGTAAAAGTTATGCATATGTCAGAGCAACTTTTACAGAAAAATAATGATTCTGATGTATCAAGCAAACAAATATGAACCTTTGGATCAAGCATGAGTCGCACACCAAAACACCCGTGTCCAGCTACTTTAGGGCTAGGACATCCGCAACTGTTAGATAATAGAGAAAGAGTATCAGTTATGGGTCTGAATAAAAGCTAGAAACCTATAGCATAGAGTGGAAAAGCAGAACGAACTTAAAGTTAATTTCATCATAGCCATAAGGAGTTGCCAGTTGTGTCGCTTTGGCCAAGTTCTCCAGATTATTTCCCCCAATTTGAAGCACTATCGGATGTTGCTCAGGGCCATATGCCAAGAACCTATCCTGATATATTAAAAAAATCACATAAATATCAGATCTCGTTGGCTCATGGCTGGTAGAAACACAAAAGCATTAGTCAGTGACAAGCTGCTCTTAGAGGTCCAAGCAATGACCTATCAGTACAAGAAAGTTCTTTTTGGAGAAGGTTACAATAATATAATCATCTAGTTCTCCTTTCCCACTATTTTACACCAAAAATAAAGATACTTTTCAACGTGACCATCTAACTGGGACAAGAGTCCTACTTTAGAGAAAGGCAAATGACCAACCAACTTGGCTAACTTGACTCTCAAAAGAAAACCCAATTTTTTTTATAGTAATTGAAAAAAATAACAGTCCAATTCATTGATTTAGTAATCAGATATAAGTGTCAGGCACCATCTATAAAAACATTAACTGTACGCTTCTCTTTGTCAATGGTCAGTTTACATCATGTAGAGCAGCCAGAGGATCAAGATTGCAGAAAGCGACTTTTGACTATTTCACTGTCACTAGACTTGAAAAAAATGGATAAAATAAAATTATCGAATATTTTGATTTATGCACATTTAGTAAAAATTTTAACCTGAAAATCTTACACTAGTTTGAATCCCAGTAATTTTGAGTCTTAACTTGCTAGCGCATGGTGCTTAGGATTAAAGCAAAGTTGTTATTAGTGTACTTAATATAGCACTGTCCCAATTCATGTAGCCTGCCAAATGCTAACTGATAACAAAAATTCGGGCAGAGGGAGTGCCCCAAACTCGGTTACTCTTCTTTTCACTTTTTCTGCAGCAGGGTTCAAATCCCCTGCGTCGCCTAACCCACACATCAGGCACTGTGCTCTAACCACTAGACCAAAGCCACGGAGGCTGTGACAGTCCACGCCTTTGGAAGGAAATTTTAAAAAATGGTAAATGTTCTACTCTTTCTCATTTTTTGTGTCTAGAACAAGAACAAAGGATTCTTGATTGTAAAAATATCATGCCTGATTCTTTGAAATGGAAAGTGCATGCCTAATTACACACAATTACCTCATCCCACCTCTGAATAACATCATTAAAATCTCGTCAGTTGAAGCTCGCATAATTCTCTTCTTTTTACTTAGTTCTAGTTAAGAGTAGAAACAAAAAAATACTTTATAGTTGACTAGAGAAGCACCAGAGTCTTTCCATGGAGCAGAACTTTACCAAATTGCCAGCCTGGTAGACAATTGTTTCTGCAGCAAGCATTTCTGTATAGAGCCATGCATGTTTTGAGATAAGACGGGCCAAAGTTCTGTAATGGTTATCGGTCAACTCCATCATGGGGGCAACACTGTTTAAGTACAAAGGCTTAAAAATATCAGGGAGCTTTTCTTTTTTGGCTTTTAAACAAAGAAATAGGGGATCTTATTAACAATGTAAAGAGAGTAAATTAGACTTAAATATGCACCTGAACCAAGGAGGAGGATAGCGCTCTGCACCCATCAGAGAAGTAGAGGGGAGTTTGGACTTTTGATGATAAGCACACAATGTCCTTGGTTTGCTTGTACTTCCATAAAGGAAGTTTGATGAAAATCTGCCACGGTTTTTCAGGATAACAGAATGAAAAGGAGTTAAAGAAGCAATCAAACAATGCCCCGTAGATTTCATCTTGCCTCTAAATCAAGCGTAGGCTGCTCTTTTATGTACCTATCCATTGGATAGAAATTGCATCACACAGGGGGACATGCTATATGCCATATAGATGCGCTTTCAAACATTTGCACAAATATATAATTAATGGAATAAATAAAGACCTAAATCCACCCAGCTCAATATAAGCCAAAAATAACTTGGTTCATTAGTGTAACTGCTAAATCAACATTATACATCATTCTGCGCTTCACGGCGGAGGGAAAATATGCTAAAAAACGAAGAAAAAAACTGCATCAAGTTTCAGTTTTTTTGTGTTTTTTTTCCTTAGCATTTTCTAACTAGCACTTAAATAATTTTTCCTATGTGTTTTCATCAGTTTAATATCTTAGTCATATTCCAGATACCCAAAATCCCAGAACAAACAAATTTCTACACTGCAAAACCTTCCTCCCAAGTTTTAGCTCGTTTCGATCTAACAAGTTTTGACAAAAAAGAAAATAGTGTGAACTGAAGAAACAAACAGGAAAACAAAATAAAAAAGTAAAGCATAAGAACAATAAAAATAAAGAAGGATGTAAAAAGAGGAAGGTCGGATTTAGGGTTTTACATGGAAATAGAGAGAAGGATACTTCTTGAGGATTGAGGCGAACCTAGTGGCCGTCGGAGAAGACAATACGTATATAAAGGATAGCTCAAAATGTAAAGGGAATGGCCTCTATTTTTCCTTTGTTTCTTTTTCTTCATTTTATATTTAAGGAAAAAAAAACAATTATATTAAAAGTAAGTCACTTTTAATTTATGGTTAGAGTTAGTAACTTACTACTGGAAACAATTAGTTTTCCTAATGTTACAGGATGAGACTCACTTTTGAGCGAAAAATTGTCATTTTTAGAAATCAAGGGGACTATGTGCTCTCTTTAATCTGCAGAATAAGGCTTAATTTCTCTTCTTTTCTTTTTGATTTCAGCTTTCTTTTATTTTAAGGGTCCAAAAGACTAAAAGGCAGGGAGAAGGAAGCTGAACCTCTAATAGACCTAAACATAAATAATTCAAAGGCATCGAGAGAGATTGAGATTCGTCAATATATTATTGAGAAAGAAAGTAATCTAAATTAATACTGTCATTATATACCCGATGTAAATCTAAATTAATACTGCCATTACATAGCAAATATTATAATAAAAATTAACAAAAATAACAGTGAAGAAGAAATAACATTTTAGGACATCCAAAGTAGTTCCGAAGGGGACCTTATATAGAAATCATACTACAAAACTCAGTTGGATTCTTCCCCAATAGTTATATTTTCTAAAGGAAACCTAGATTAGAGTGGAGTTCATCATATGTAGTAGTACAACTTTTAGGCGTTTGTTCACTCTTTATTTTTTTTAATTTTTGTTGCTTGAGACTAAAAAATCAGTTTCATAAATCACGATTAAAAATTTAGTACATAAAATATAATTTTAAAGAGTAATACTAAATTCACCGAACCGCATCCGCATAAACCGAAACCAAAAAGTGCAAAAACCTAAACCATTTATTGCAGTATGGTACCGGTGTAACATGTTTTTCTAGAAGGAAAAAAGAAACCGAAATTTGAAATCTTTCAAAACCAACCAATGAACACCCCTAGTTACAACCAGTAGGAGCCCGCAATTGCTGAAATTTCTAATCACTTGGAAAATTTACAAAAACTTTTTTAAAAAATAATAATAATAATAATAATAATAATAATCATTAATCTAAGTGACCCCAAAAGGCTCAAAAATTGTATTCTACCTCTGACCATAAAAAAGTGAAGCTGTACACTGGGAAACGAAAAGCAGAACCAATGCCTTCCATGTAAAATCTGGTAGGCAAAGGTTAGCAAACTCGCAGCAAGCACAGGATGCAGGGTGCAGTAACCTTGAAACTTTGACCTGCAAAGATCAGTTACAACCCTGGGAATCAGCAGCTGCTTATATGCTGTAACCCTCATGCCTCTTTAGCATCTAATAGCAACCAATTTTTACTAGCAGTCAACGTTTTTGCTTCTGAGATACAAAGCGTATTCCTTGCTTTCCAAGTTCCAAGTTCTTCTTCTTCCCATCATCAAGAGCAACAGATACAACTGATGAGCCTTCAAAGACTTCTATCACTGTCCCTCTATGCCTGAAATGAAAAACAAATTGAAAGGTCAAACTAACGCACCTCAAAGGAAAGTGTGGCACAGATTTATATGAATCCTTTCCTATATAATTTGATATATCATGCGAGCCAAAAACCGAAATGAAACTTCTAACTGATAAACAACAGGTTTTTCTTTTCTTTATCCTACTTTATCCTTTTGCCCCGACCCAATTCCCTTGCTTTATTGATTGCCTTTTTCTCACAGCTATAGTGATTACTATCGCGGAATATTCATTTCCTTTGAAGTTGCATACAATTATAAGCAAATCATAAACTTACCAGGTATTATCAGACGGATGATGAACTTCCACTCTCTTTCCTTTTGCATCTTTCCCCAACTTCTGCAGTATCCAGTTAGCATCCATGAACTCGTCCATTGTACTATCCTCATACCACTGAGATGAATTATCATCAGCCTTAGTTGATGCTTTTTCTCCAAAGGCTGGTGGTCTCTTTCTTTTAGACCTCTGGCCCTTAACCATGCTTTTCTCCTCCTCCCCAGGAGAAGCCCAGGCATTTTGACTTTCATGGTAAGGATTCTTGAACTTGAGCTTTAGAAGAGGTTTTGGATCCTTTTTCGTTGAATTAGATACTGAAGGTGTACTAATTTTCTCGTCGTTCAGGTCATCACAAGAAGCGGGCCCAGCTTCTGCATGTTTCAAGGAAGCCAATTTGTTGCCCCTTGTGGCAGGAACTTCAGCTCCAGCCCTTGTAATAACACTACCATCATTGCTTCTCTTTCCTAAGATACCAAAAGTCTTGACCGGAGGAATAGGTCCAGAACCATCGGCAAATTTTCCACCAACTTTGGCAGGCAAATGGGTAGCTTCTGAACTAACTTTCTTTATCTTTATTAAGTGACTTTCTTTACCCCTAGGATTTTGACCCTTTATTTGGTCCATATGATCTACCTTATGTCCTGCAGACACAGAACCGAGAACCAAAAGAAATGTTACTAATAAAACACTAAAATAAATGCTCAAGTAAATTTAATTTTATCTTCATGCCCACCCCACAACCCCCAAAGAGAAAGTAAACAAGTTACAACATGTTTTACCTTTTCCGCCACCAAATTTAGCTGCAGTGTCGTTCCTTTCTGAGTTTTCATTCTCTCTCAGTTGACTCAGATCCTCACTACCTAATAAACAAAGGAAGAACATATAAGAACAGGAAAACAGAGCATTTGAAACTAACTACTTGAGCTCAAGAAATATTGCTTCCTTAATCAAGCAATTTAGAAATTGAATTGAAAGAATTTTACGGAACAGAGGAAGAGAGGTAATTTAGAAATTGGATTTGAAAAACAATTAGGGCACAAAAGAAGCATTGCCACCTTCTCATTTCGATGGTGAGCACACTGGTTTACGAATTAACCATACTTCCTTAAATTTCACAAGGGGTTTAGCATCAGAAAAATAAAATAATATACAGCAGTTAGATTTCAGGTATTCACCACTTTAGGTTAATTTTTTTTTCTTTTTATCTTTTTGAGGTCATCAACACCTTTCCAGACTGTTCAGCTGCAAGTATCAACACGGAGAGGAAAGAATCTGAATTATTGTAGCATATAAGAAACTATCAAGAAAAATATAGTGAAGGAAACCACACCTGAACAAGAATTGGAGAATTAATCAAGCATAGAACGGAAAATATATATGCAAGAAAAGTACATTAGAGATACTTCAGGCTTCTACAAACAAAAAGCAACCCAAGAATCATGGTACTTTATTATATTCCTCAGCCAACTTCTATGTCCTTTTTTTGATAACCGATAAATTCCAGAGGGTCAGTGGCCCAAGATTTGAAACTCGGTGGATAACGGGAGCCCCTCTACCCTTCTCCACTTAAATACCAGGCTTTTGCCTGCGGCAGGGTCCGAACCTGAGACGTGCGTCTAATCCACTCATCACGCAGTTGTGCTCTTACCACATAAAGCACTTGCGGCAACTTATACATGAAGCCCTTACAAATCAAAAAAGAAAAACTCCAAGAAAAATAATATTGCACAGAGGAAAACTATAATCATTTTTCCCGCTGACAGGACCTTTAGCCTGGATGATAGAACAATTAAGATAATCGTAGCTTTCGTGTCACAAGTGACGAAAGCGAGTAGAAAAGCATCTTTACTGTCATCAAATTATATGGAGAAATCATAGTTTATAAACAAGTTTCATCTAATAAGAAAACGGAAAGCAAGAGGAACCCAAAGACATCATTCAGAAAAAATATACCATTTGAAGTAGTCAAATCTTGCTCTTTCTGACAACTTGAAGCATCGGACTTTGGGGAACCTGATACATTTTTATTCCGTGAACCCAAATGTATAACAAGCTTTGGTCCCTTAGAGGTCTTTGGCATGCTTGTCTGAATCCCAATATCATCCCCATCCAAACGCTGAGGCTTGCTGCCTTTAATTTGGACTGTCCTCTTACCCTTGTTTCCTGTAACCTCATCAATAAATTTGTGCTTTATGACCCCTGCCTGATTAATTGAGCATATACCTTCTGTCAAGCTACCAACAGGAGAAGCAAAGCTATCCAGTTCCCCATAAGCCTGCAATTCTTCAATCTTGACATAACCAGCACCATCAGGATGTGGTTCGTTTTGTCCGGTTAAAGACAATTGCTGCCCTTTCTTTTTACCAGATTTCTTGTAAGAAGATTTCTTTCCATACTCCTTGCTCTTTTTGGGAGATTTGTCAACTAAACCTTTAAGAGAAAACTTCAGAGATCGACTATGTTCATTTTTTACTACAGGACCGCTATCTTCGTCATCTGAAAAGGGTGAAATAGAAAATATCTCTTCTTCAACTGGCAACCCAGCTCCTGCCCTCAAACTTGCAATTAATTCCTTATCAGCTTCATCTCTCCTCCTCCAAAGCTCCTGAACAGCATCCTCAAGATTTCTCACCTGAGAAGGTCAATAGAAAACTATCATGATGAAGTTCTAGTTTAAAATTTTCTAGTTGAATTAATCCTTGCCATAAACATACCTGATAACTATTTCCACGGCATGTTGGACAAGCATACTGCAGATTTCCATCCACTTGAAACTGCATATATTTTTCATCACTGCAAAGCAAAGACTCACTTTCAAATTAAAAGTTTCAATGGAGTCCCTCTCTCGAAGCTTTAGTGAAACTACTAGCAAGGTTGCATAAGTTAACAGCTTTATATCGCATGACCGACAGAAGAAAAGAAGTCCCAACTACAAAATCTCAAACCACAAAGATGTCAGGGTATTTCGTCTAGCGAAGGGCAGAAAAGGAGCTTTCCGGTAATTAGAAGTAGTGCCCTGTCAACTGATTCAACTCTTAACAAGGCAGAATGCAGTATAAACAACCCAAAATGTCATTCAACGATTTAATGAAACAATAAAAGCCAATGTGGAACAGTGAGACTACTTTGAAAACGCTTTCCACATAGTAACAGAGAAAATCTGCTAAAGAATGCCAAAAAGGTACAGGATGCTGTCAGTAATAGCTTTCTGATATTTAATTTCAGAACAGAAATATCTAACCTAATGCACTTCCATATTGCACATATGTAAAGAAACAATATTGCATTTCATAAGAAAGGCACCAATGGAAAACCAATAAATTAATAATATTATAGGCAATGATTAAGCAAACCTGATGCCATCACATTGGCAGTGCACCCAGCGCTGGCAAATGTCACAGCAAACCATAGGTGTTGCTTCAGAATCTCTATAAACCTACAGTACAAAAAACAATTAATTGTATTCCTCATACACGTGGGGAAAAGCACTCAATTACTTTGCAAAGGAAACAAGCACAAGGCATTCCATAACAGCAGCTGACAAAATAGCCATTTTACATTTGTAAACCGCCATATTACAATTAACCCCATCGAATTAAAAAATAAAGAGAAGCTCAGATAATCAAAACCACCATGCTATCTACCTTCAAACAAACAGGACAGTAGTTTCCCTTCACAAATAATCTTCCGCAAGCATCACAACAAGTGTATCCTAAAAACCACCTGAAATAGACCAAGATATCAATAGTTTAGAAAAAAAATAGGATATGCAATCTGCAGTGATACCAAATTAAGGAAATTAAAGTTAATATGCTAAGCAGCAAGAGTAACTGCAAGATAACTACAGAATTCAACTTAATTTCAACATGCCTTGAATGATTTTCATATATCACATGCACACAGCAGTATCTGATGGTATCGCAATACTTCGTATGTGGAATTTTGAAAAAGCATCAGCACAGAAATCACCCGTGCTATGGAGTATGGACAAGCCCAAAACTAGAGAACTGAGTAAATTGCCCCTTACAATAATATATAATGTAAACCAAATATAACTCCTGCGTGATGCTCCTCTTTGAATATACAGAAAAACGACATAGAAAGGGAAAGGGCACACGAATAAGCACATTAACTAAAATGCGGTTAATCGTAGTGTCCAATTAACAAAATAAGATATTGCAAAACTTGCATCCAAGAGAATTTCCACCAACTGCTCATACTACATACCTTACACTCAGGCCATTTCCTGGAACATTAGAACCACAGCTGTGACACCTTGTGTGTTTGGGACATAAATAAGGTCCACTGCTAACGTTCTGCACATTCCAAAAGCAATTAAGTACATTCTTTTTTCTTTCTTTTTTCTTAAAAAGGACAACTATAATTTTATCTCCTTCCTCTCTTTTTTTTTTTTTTGATAGGTAAGTGCTTCTACTTTTCTCATTATATGGAACTGGAGCAGTAAGACACAAGAATCCACCTTGTGTGGAGGCTGCATACAGTAACAGTGATAAGCTCCATCACACCTTTTGCAAAACATGAACTTGTTCGGATCTCCAGTTCTTCGACAGGCCTGCACCAAACAAGGAGCATATAGTCAGTACTCAGTAGATAGGAGCAATATAGTGAGCATAAGAACATGACTTGAACAATAACATAGACATCAAATTGCCAAAAATGCAAATCATCACTAGAGAATGATGCGGCATGCATGTCCTATCATTTATAACCCTACTTGATAGGGACACTTCCACTAGTTTTTTAAGGATATTTCATATTTCAAGAGCTCTTTCCAAATTAATATGTTTGATCATCAATATTTGGACAGAAACTGTGCTTCATGTGATGCTGTCTCAAATAGATTGGCAACCGACCTTGCAATTTAACATAACAGGAGAAAACAAGAAGACATTATCAGTAACATCCTGTCATCCATGACCATCAAACACTCAAATAGAAAGGAAAGATAATAGGTTAATAGCTTTTGACATTTATATTTATGTTATATCGTCAGCACATATAAACTCCAATCTCGTGAGAGCAAATCTAGTCCTTATTCACTGATACTGTCATGTTCCATCCTCTACCACAGTACCACCCCTCCCTCCTAACAATCAAAAACATTTCCGATATCCTCATATTACGACTATCCGCAACAAATAAACCCATTCCCTGCTCATGCAACCTCCATAGCAACACCTATATACAGCAAAAACTTCAATTTGTGTGATATGAGCCGAATCAGTCCTTGCAGTCACTCGATCAATAAAATTAACATTTCCATGAGCACCATCCTTCGACACCCTTTACCGCCCCTTCCTCCAATATGTCAAACTTTTCACACATCCTCGAATCCAGTGTTAATACAAGCTAGTGATGAAGCAATGCGAAGCGGAGGGGTTATTGTTTCATGTGTGATGTCATGCGCTTTGGAGAAACGTGGTTCATAGAGTGAGACAGAAATTGTTTTCACGGTCAATTTATTTCAAACTGACTTTAAAATATGGAGGGAAAATAGAAAAAGGGGGCAAGAAGAGTAGATCCTCTATATATGAGTACTATGAGTCCTATCTACAATTAAGTCTTCTGCTTGTCATGGTTGTCTTCTTTTTCTTTGTTTCAAGTTTCTAACACCTCTTCTTCTTTTACTATTTTTCTTTGTATTTTCTTAAAATTAAAAAATTTCTTCGTTTTCTTCTTGAAAGATTACTCTTTCTTAGTATGCAAATGCCTTCTTCAACTACTTCTGATTTTGAACTTCTTTATTGCTTCTCTTCCGACTTTCTCCATAGTTACTAAAGCAATTCAATATGACACTGAATGCTGCACCCTAATCCTTTTCTATTTACAAGTACTGCTGCAAACTAATTCTTCTTACAATTGATTAATTCTCTTTATTGTCGATTAATTGAGAATTAAAATCAATGTTGCTATTGACGTTTTATTCTGTGACCTTATGAAACTTTATTTTCATTATATTAAATTTGAGTTGTTGACCTATATATTTTCATTCGTGTATAACAGGTACTGAAAATAATAATGCTTTTTAATCAGGTAGTAATAATGTTAATCGCTATTTGATATTATAAGTACTAAATTCAAATATTTAGGTAATTTTATATGTTTGATGATTCGTACACTCGAAGGGGAGCCGTAACTGATAAAGTTGTTGTCATGTGACAGGAGGTCACGGGTTCAAGCCGTGTAAACAGCTGCAGAAATGTAGAATAAGGCTGCGTACTATAGACTCTTGTGATCCGGCCCTTCCCCGGACCCGCGCATAGCGGGAGCTTAGTGCACCGGGCTACCCGATGATTCGTACACTTCACCTCGACGAAGCCTGTGCTTTCATTCTTGCTTCTTGCTTTTTGATTAAAACTTCGTTTTTCTTTTTGCAATTTTCTCTTTTAAAATACTGCTTAAATCCTAACAACATCCCAACCTACAAACCCATTTTTCTACCACATGAAACCTCCATGGTAAAATCTAGATGCAGTAGGCAAGTTTTGTGGTGCCACAAGAGAGAGTAGCAAAGGAAGGAGTAAAGGTTAAAGGCCGGTTGGTTCTAACTGTTTGATTTGGTTAGGTCATTGGTTAGAAGGACTAAACTACCTCATTCCGAACAGTGTGAAGGTTTAATGTGCAATGAGTTCTAAAACAGAAATTAAAATGAAAATCAGCAAAGAACAGAAGGTTAAAAGTGCAAAAGACCAAACAGAAAGCTGGAGAAAAAAAGGGGCAAAACAAAAACCAAAAAGAAAATATGATGATTCAGTAAGACCTCCCAACTAAACATGAAAAACTTTACACCATAAAGGTGAAACACGGAACTACAGTGACTCATTTCACATTAATTGACTTCTTACAACCAGGGATTGGGGTTTCGACAAGGGTATTATCATTGGAAGCCATTATTGCTTTCTGCTTATTTGGCTTTGACATGGTGCATATAGTAGAAACTAGAAATAAGTCCACAAACGTTTCAAGACCAAAGAATGCAGGGTACTTGATCCAGCAGAATGCAGTCTTCCCTGTTTCTTAGAAGACAAAGACTAGTTCGCGTGGCAAAATGGTTAGTAACTTATGGGTTTGCCTATAGGTGGGGCCATGGGTCAAATTCTAACTGTTTCACCATCTCATTGGTTGGCGTACATCATACACATACAGAGGGATTGAGAGCATTGACTTAAAAGTAATATCCTTGTTTTTTAATTGACTGCACATAAAGATGTGGAAAGAATTTTTTTTCTAGTATTACACCCACCTTACTCAAGATCTTCTTTTCTAATCGGTGTACCTTTACCAAGATTTGTGCGTCAAAACTGACATGGGTGACCTTTTCTAGGGCTAGGCAGCAGGCTAGAACCCAAATTGCCTACGTATGAAAAACCTCAGTTGCTACATATGGCTAGCAGAGAAGATTAGGGCATCAGTTCATCTCTCTGATAAATTCACTTTTTACATTTTGTTAAGTGATAAAGGTCAATGTTTTGTCCAATAACATTTGACCTTCTTATTCACAAAAAGAACAAGTAACTCATGGCACAATAGACTTTCTACTGGCAGCTTTTAAAAAAGCAAAACCAACTATTTTTCATTATTGGAAAGAATCAAAAGTTTTACCTCACAAAGCCGGCATGAGGGACATGTCCATGAACTCCAATGAAAGAGATCTGCAGAAAGGAGCATATTAGCGGAAGCACAACACTAAAACTGACAAATCTTGTAGCCAAGAATAGTACCTCTATGTTGACCCCAAGCTTTCAGGCAGGCTCGGTGATACTTCTTTCCACAACTTTTGCATGACATCATTTTCCTTGCTTTTTCACTTCCTTCATTTTCACCACAAAAGCATAGCCTACACATCACTTTGACATTTGACAGACCTTGTTCATCTCCACCAACATCTTTCACGGATCCCTGAGGATAGAAATTTATTTTTAATTAGAAAATTGAATACTATCATGTAACCTTTTAAGATTCCAGCCTCCCTCCCCATAAAAGAAAATGAATATCAGTAGAATGAGCAATGAAAATGGGTTATTAAAATTCTGTAACAATGCACCTTTAGATTATGAATATTCAGCTGGTAAGTGACAACGTCTATTTGGTTGAGTTTGTGGAACGATAAAATGAAATACCCTAACCATTAAAAAACTCACATCTCAGTGGGTATTTAGATTATCAAATCCAAAAGGTTTCTAGATAAGTGTTTTTATTTTGAAGGGCTAGCCGACCTTTTAGGTTCGTTTAGCCGGATGAAAGAAGTATTCCAGGAAATACAATTGCTGTTCAAGCAGATATGCCATTTAGCGGTCTGACAACTTTCGGAACTGCATTTTTGTCAAAGTTTGAGTGTTCTCAAATGCCGCATCCTGTGAGTTATGGATCAATTTACTTATACTATAAAATGAAACAACCTTTATTTAGCCGAGGGTCTATTGGAAACAGTCTCTCTGCCCTTCCAGTGTAGGGGTAAGGCTGCGTACATCCTACCCTCCCCAGACCNTGACTGATTTGTGGTTGTCTTGGTATTTTCGCCCTTTCTTTACTCTTACTGACCACTCTGGTCAGTCATTACTGCTTGGATTATGGTCCTGAAAAGAAGAAATCTATACCTGTCTCTGCCAAGAGTTCAATGTCTTCCTCCATTTAAGTGTCCCAACATAAGGTCCACTTTGAAAGACACTTCACAGTTTATAATTTTCTTTTCTTTTATAGTCTACTATTTACGTCTCTATTTTTCATGTGGGAGTTCAGATTTCTGCTGCTTTTCGCAATAGTTTCACTAATATGGTACATGCTTGGGAATAATTTTCTCAAATGTTGTGATCACTTTCAACTGTGTGTGATACAGAACGGGCCGGATGAAAGAAGTATTCCAGGAAATACAATTGCTGTTCAAGCAGATATGCCATTTAGCGGTCTGACAACTTTCGGAACTGCATTTTTGTCAAAGTTTGAGTGTTCTCAAATGCCGCATCCTGTGAGTTATGGATCAATTTACTTATACTATAAAATGAAACAACCTTTATTTAGCCGAGGGTCTATTGGAAACAGTCTCTCTGCCCTTCCAGTGTAGGGGTAAGGCTGCGTACATCCTACCCTCCCCAGACCCCACTTGTGGGATTACACTGGGTTGTTGTTGTTGTTGTTGTTGTTAGCTGACACACTATTTATGCGGGAATTACAATGCAGGGATTGTCTATGCGGTGATTAATAATTAACGAATTGTTATGTGGTGATGGAGTACGATGATCCCGCTGTATAAGAGCAAGGGTGATATCCAAAGTTGCAACAACTACCGGGGTATCAAGTTACTAAGCCTTACTATGAAAGTCTGGGAGAGGGTGGTGGAGCTGAGGTTGACGAGGATTGTGGATATTTCTGAAAACCAGTTCGGATTTATGCCAGGACGTTCGACTACAGAAGCTATTCATCTTGTTAAGGGAAGAGAGATTTACATATGGTGTTCATCGACTTAGAGAAAGCTTACGATAAAGTGCCAAGGGAGGTTCTGTGAAGATGTTTGGAGGCTAGAGGTGTTTCCGTTGCTTACATTAGGATTATAAAGGACATGTATGATGGAGCTAAGACTCGAGTGAGGACCGGGGGAGGAGACTCGGAACACTTCCCAGTTATGATGGGGTTGCATCAGGGGCCAACCCTTAGTCCATTTCTATTTGCCTTGGCGATCGACGCGCTGAAGCGCCACATACAAGGAAAGGTGTCGTGGTGCATGTTATTTGCAGATGACATTGTTCTGATTGACGAGACGTAAGGCGGTGTTAATGGGAGGTTAGAGATTTGGAGGCAGGCCCGAGAGGCTAAAGGTTTCAAGTTGAGCAGAACCAAGACAGAATACTTGGAGTGCAAGTTCAGTAGGACGACTCAGGTTGTGGACGGAGAAGTGAGGCTTGATTCTCAAGTCATCCCCAGGAGGGAGAGTTTTAAATACCTTGGATCAGCTATACCTATACAAGGGAATGGAGAGATCGACGAGGATGTTACACATCGTATTGGGATGGATGAAATGGAGGCTCGCTTCAGGTATTTTTTGTGATAAAAATGTTCCACCTAAACTTAAAGGTAAGTTTTATAGAGCGGTGGTCAGCCAGTCAAGAATTTCCATGTCTGTCCAAAAGATGAAGGCAGCTGAAATGAGGATATTGAGATGGATGTGTGTGCATACCAGGCCGGATAGAATTAGAAATGAAGTTATCCGGGATAAGGTGGGTGTAGCCCCTGTGGAGGACAAGATGCGAGAGGTGAGACTTACATGGTTCGGACATGTGAAGAGGAGAGACGCATATGCTCCGATGAGGAGGTGTGAGAGGTCCCTGGAGGGCCTAAGGAGAGGTAGGGGTAGGCCGAAAAAGTATTGGGGGAGGTGATTACGCAAGATATGGCGTTGCTCCAGCTCACTGGGGACATGGCCATGGATAGAAAGGTGTGGAGGTTGAGAATAAAGGCAAAGGGTTAGGATAAGTTGCCTAGCGTTGTCCTTGTCTGTAACGGTAGCTTTAGTACATGAGTTAGCGTTATTTATGTATTTTCATATACCTTGATTTATGAGATTACTTGTCATCGCTTTCATTTCGGTCTTCTGATTACAATACTCATTTTTAGTTTTGTATCTTTGTATTTTTGCTTCGGTTTTATAACTGGTGTGATTGTTGTTGCCCTTCCTTTTATCTTCCCTAAACTGGGTGTCTTTCGGAAACAGCCTCTCTGCCTTCTTGAAGGTAGGGGTAAGGTCTGCGTACATACTACCCTCCCTAGACCCCACTTGTGGAATTACACTAGGTCTGTTGTTGTTATTGTTGTTGTTATGTGGTGATTAAAAATAAAGATTGTTATACATAAATTACGTTAAAGGGCATTTTTGCCTCTAAATAGTTTAATCCCACATTGTTAATACATGTATACCTATACCACATCCTACTCCCCAAAAAATAATTCATAGATTCTCGTATAACTTGATGTGGGCATTATGCAATACTGCAACCAAATGTTATGTTGCCGTGACTAATTTTTTTATGCAGCCAACCAAACACTGTATTATCTTATGGGGGTCTTTATGCTGAGACTAATTATTGCAATACATCAACCAAACGACCCCTTAGAGCATAACATCTATGGCTGTCCACTTCATAGAACATTCACACATTCTCAAGTCAATATATTCAAGAACTTACAGCCTAGATCAAAAAGTAAAGACTGGAGCGTGTGATTAAAATGCATTTAACCAACAGCCTCCGCTAAACATAAACGCCTCTCACAAGGAAAAGGAATTCAACAGCTGACTCATACAACAACAACAACAACAACAACAACCCAGTATAATCCCACTAGTGGGGTCTGGGGAGGGTAGTGTGTACGCAGACCTTACCCCTACCCTGGGGTAGAGAGGCTGTTTCCAAAATGACCCTCGGCATCCTTCCCTCCAAGAACTCCCCACCTTGCTCTTGGGGTGACTCGAACTCACAACCTCTTGGTTGGAAGTGGAGGGTGCTTACCAACAGCTGACTCATACTTTATATAATTCAAACACAAGACAACCCATGAATTTCTCAATCCTATATGAAGCACCATCAATGCGGGCAGGCTAAATCTTTGGTGTACCTTTTCTCCTCTTGAAGTGGAACACTAGACAAACACTTAATAATCTAAAACATATGGAATTAAATAATCAGGTACCCTTAAAGTATTAATTCAACCTAGAACGTCTTAATTCTTTACTCACTAGACAAAAGAAGCTCGGCACTAAAAGATAAAGTAACAACAATAGTGATGGCATTAGGTAATGATGATGATATGAGTTGAGCTAATGAAAGAAATGAGAATTCATATCGCCGACCCCAACTTGTTTGGAATTGAGGCATAATTGTTGTTGTTGTAATAGTGATGCCATTATCCACACGAAACATAAAGAAACAGCAACTTGGAAACAGATCATCTCACTCAGAAACCATATCTTCCATTATCCTGACTGTGATAAATAGAACTAAAAACAAGTGTATTAATTTAAAAAACCAAACATTCTCGAAATACAAGAAGGAAATGCCTACAATTACTAACCTCCAGATCTCCAGACTCGAATCGTCTAGCGAAATCCTCAGCCACCATTGATGCAGCAGCAGCTTTCTTCTGCAAAGCAGCACGCTTAGTCTGTGCTGAAGCAATAGCAGCTGCCTCCTCTCCATCCCCACCACCACCCCCATCACCTACCGCCGCCGGCTGGGGAGGAGGCGGAGCAACAACAATCTTGGGTACCTTAACCTGAATTGTGGCACCTTCTTTAGCCTTAAGCAACCACGGGTCCTTAAGAAACTCCTCAACCCTAACCACATCTTCCAAGAACTCATTTTTACCCTTTGGAAACCCAAGTGGACAGTAACAGATCCTTCGACTACACCAAAAAATAACCAAAACCCACAAGCAAAATTAGAAACACTCAACTGGGTCAGCAAATACAAAGAAACAACAAAAGATCACAAAATAAAGAACCCCATTTGGGTTCCATCGATAAATAGAGAGAGAAATAACAGATCTTCCCGCTACACCACAAAATAGCGAAACCCCGCTTAAACTAACCCCAGGTAAACAACTAAAAAACATAAAACAGAGAAACCCATATGGTATTCTTGGATAATAAGAGAGAGAGTAGAGAGAATAAGTGACAAAAATAGAGGAAGAGAGAAAAATAAACAAAATTATATTCAAAAAATAGGAAAATAAAAGAATGAGGGGGAAGTTTGTAGTACCAGGTAATTGGGCAAGCTACGTGAAAGGCCATACGCGAGATAAAGATTTTGGTTGTATGAGGAATTTTTGAAGAGTTTAAATTGGGAAAAGCCCTTTTGAGGGAAAAGAGAGAGATTAAGGAAGGGGTTTGGGTGCGGGGTGTTGGGGATATACAGAAGTTTATAAGGGGAGGAAAAATTTCAAATTTGGCCCAATGAAGTTTTGAAATATGTTAATAGAATCCATGATATTTATGGATTAGTGGAGTAAAGGGAAAAAGCTCCTACGAGATAAAACTTTGAGAAAGACACCTATGGTCCCTTAAGTTTGTGCTTAATGTGTCCATAAAATACAAGATCGATTGTAAATAGTGCTTTTTCCAATTTATTCATGAATAGTCTTCTATATTTGTGAAAGTGTATCGCTTTTAATCTAATCTAAATAAGGACATAGTTATGTGAAATAGGTATTTCTGCTTGTGATCGAGCTCAAATTAAACTTATTTTAACCTTTTACACTATTAATTTCAAATCAAATACAACACATTTGTTCAAATCGATAATATTAGTTATTAAGAATTTAAAGCATGACAATAAAGGCATGTGGTTTAAGAAGAAAAACAAAAGACATAACACAAATATTTGAAGTTTTCATCGAGAAATGCTTATATTCAGTTATTCACAATACGATTGTTTAAGTAATTAATAATAGGAATTTGTCGCATAATCAACATTGTGATGAGATTAGAGAACATACTCGGTATTGATGAATGATTCTCTAAATGCTTGATAGCTTTGTGATCAACTACAAAAAGAGTTTGAGCAAGCATCCATGATTAAAATGGATTAATATAATAACTTCCTTTGGTGCACAAAATACTAGAACTCTATGAATCTTTCATTTTATGGAGTAGCTAATCTTATGTAGGCTTGTCGAGTTTTTTTTTTTGTACAACTTTATACTTTGACAAGGTGGGTTGCTCTGATGGTAATCACCCTCCACTTCCAACCAAGAGGTTGTGAGTTCGAGTCACCCCAAGAGCAAGGTGGGGAGTTCTTGGAGGGAAGGATGCCGAGGGTCTATTTGAAACAGCCTCTCTACCCCAGGGTAGAGGTAAGGTCTGCGTACACACTACACTCCCCAGACCCCACTAGTGGGATTATACTGGGTTGTTATTGTTGTTGTTGTTGTTGTTGTTGTAACTTTATACTTTGAAATGTTTCTTTTTATCTACATAGATTTCATTTATGATGTCGTTCTTTACATGTGTGTCATACTTATCCATTCATCATCTCATTGCACGAGTCTGAAACTAAAATATTGTACATTTTAACTCACGAAACAAAAATAGGTAAAAAAAAAGTTATGAGGACAATGTATAATGCATCTAAAGCATGCGCTATACCTTAACGGCCAGTTACCCCGTTAAGATATAGCGCATGTAATATATGTGATGTACTCAATATTTGTAGCCATAATAATTGATCGCATAGCGCATCAATTATATGCGTTATGCATACTCCTCCCAATCCTCTGGTATGTTCTTTATTTCAAGAAAATCACATAAAACGTGGTATATGAGCTATCTTTTTAGTATAATTAACAATTTTACTTGGAAATTAGCCCATGTAACTCGGTGAATTTTTGCACTAAAGATCAAATACCAAATGATAGTTCCAATGTTCAACCAAAAGCAACCCTTAAGTTTAGCTTGGATACAAGTATATCATGAAGAAGACGGGGTTGGGGGTATATTCATACATAGCTTATATAATTGATGCGTTGTGCAATAAATTATTATGGATGTAAATATAGAGTATATCACATATGTTACATGCGCTATATCTTAACGAGGTAACTGGTCGTTAAGGTATAGTGCATGTTTTAGATGCGTTATACATAATATGATCTTCAACACTTTTTTCATATATTTTTGTCTTTTGAGTAAAAATTTATAATATTTTAATTCCGGAATCCTCGTTGCACTATATGGCTTCGTTCCACCTCAACATCTTTTTGGGTCCTTACTCCTTAGTGACTCAATCTTGCTATCGTTATTACCTTCACTCGCTCTGTCAGATATATCTAAGTGGTGCATACAAATGCTTCCTGCAATCAGGGGCGTATCCAGAGAGTTCCATGGGCACGTGAACCCATGCTCCCTGCCCTAAATCATGTATAGTAATGTTATTTTTTTCAAAAAATATTTAAATATATGTGTGTGCACCCATGCTCAAAGTATTATATGATGTGATGGTTATTAAGTGTACCTCTCTATGTGAGTTTGTGAGTTCAAATCTTATGTTAATCTTGTTATTTTTTTTTCTAGAAGTAGACGCCCACGGGAGATGAGCGTGTCTGGTGTTATTTTTTGCATATTAATTAAGTACTTTTTTTGGTTAATTCTTTCAACATTTTCACACATTGAAATTCCTATTCTTCTTTTGTCGTTGTAAAATCTTATATGATTAAACAAAATGTGTATATTAAAACTAGTAGCAATGTATGATGTAGCATATAGTCAATGAGTTCAATTGATCCCAATATTTTTAACATGGAAAACAGATATAGATGTAAGAAAATTATTATTTAAAAAAATAAAAATTTGAACTTATAATTTCAAAAGTGCAATGGGTACACAATCGTAAGAACTAAAGGTTGAATCCGTAAAATTTATATTCTGGACCCACCTCTTCTTAATAATGCACCCATCCTGCCAAAATTCTAGATCCACCCGGCAATCCTTATAAGACTACACAATATTTTGGACTACTTAAGTTTTAAAATTCATCGCATATATTGATAGATTATATTCCATTCTCGTGACTTTACGATTTAGCATTTCTATAGTTAATGAACTATGATAGCTGCTCAAGTTTGACCTACTTTTTATAGGCTTGAAATCCTTGCGGTGCATGCATACTTGGTATTGCTTGATTCCATAAAAATATTGAGTGGTTCCTTCACGTAGGATTGCAAATGTTGTTCTACACCTTATCATTTCTAAGAAAATTCAGAAACAATACTTATTGTCAATTAAATCTATAATCATAATTATTTGATTGACATTCATTGATAGGGTATTCTACTACTACAAAGGTTTGATTGACAACTAATAGGCTGATATGATTTACTTACTGATCTTGTTATTCAATTCAATAAGACGTTAGTTATTTTTTATTTTTTTAACAGCTCATAAAGCTTGTCCATAACTCTCCACATTGACATCATTTTCCTTAGAATTATGCATGATACAAAATACTTTTGAGATTTAATTTAACAAAAATAATAATGTTTAGCATATGCGCCTAAAAAAATAAAAAGTCATGCACGATATATATAGCAAATTTTATTTCTAAAGCAAATAAAAGTTTTCATTGTTTTATATTACAATACATAACAAATATTGATCGGTAGTAGTACATTATATATTATATATATATATATATATAATCAATAATAATGGTAATATTACAATTCTTACCTTAATACTTTTGCCCAATTAAAAGAAAAACTTTCTACTATTTACTTATGTAAAAATATAAGATAAAAATATTCTTTAATAGTTTGGGCATGCTAATACACCCATCATGCTGGCTATCTTAATTGTGTCTACTTTTTTTTTGATTATTATTTGTGGCTGTAGAACACAACCATTTAGGCTTGGATGAAATTGTCACCACGTTAATTGTTTTTCTTTTTTACAGAAGAATGAAGAAGCTAGCAATATTAACTATTTCAAATAACCAAAAGTCTACCAAAAATATTACCATGGCAATCTTTTTCATTTTCCCAATAAAATAAAATAAAAATATATAAGACATGAATGTCACGTGTAACACATTAGCAACAACAACTCATCACAATATTAAAAAAATGATGAAAGTTTTAATCGTACCACCAACAATATTTATATACAATAATTAGATGATGAGATTACTTATATGGTTAATATTAGATGATGAGATTACTTATATGGTTACTATTCTCCTATGCACTATATTATTCAAATTTTGTAAATTCAAAATGTGTAATATTAGTATTTGATTTTTTGTGGTCTTGTGTTGTCCCACCACAGCGTAGCCGTTACATAATTTTGCTAAACTAGAGAACGAACGTGAGTCCCATGCAAAACTTAGGGAGATCAGTTCGTTCATGTTGAAATAGGGGAAAGAAAATACCCATTTATTTCTCTCTCATTCTTGTTGCCATTTGAGGGAAGTTGGAGATCTGTGAGAATTCTCCCGATCTCCCTCTTTCCTCTGGCAATCAATTCCCTTCTCTTATTTCTTCTCGTTTACCATACCCAGTTCGTTAATCTCTCATTTTTACCAATCTTTAATTGGCCCAAGATTCTTTTTTTTGTGGGTGTTTCTTGAAATTTGAATCAAGAACAGGAAAACCCATATCGTGTTTTCTATAATTTTGGAGAAAAAGAGGGAATATTTTTTTTGTGGGAATTTGTTGAAAAATTGGAAAAAATGGGTATTTCTCATAGAATAATGCCAGCCTGTGATCAACTTTGTGTGTGTTGTCCGGCAATGCGGACAAGGTCCCGCCAACCTGTTAAGCGTTATAAGAAGTTGATCTCTGATAGCTTTCCTCGATCTCCGGTTAGTCTTCTTTAACATTCCATCAATTTTTCATTTTTTTTGATTGAATTGAATTTGTTTGTCTCCAATTATGTTAATTTGTTTATTTTGAAATGAGTGTTATGAAGTTTGAGAGATACCTGAATTGGTAGTGGCCCCACACGAGGGTCTATTGGAAACAACCTCTCTACCTTCAAGTTAGGGATATTGTCTGCGTACGCATTACCCTCCCCAGACCCCATTTATGCGATTATAGTGGCTTTGTCGTTGTTGTTGTTGGTAGTGGCCCCACAGAAACATCATTCATGCTACATCCTGAAAATGTTCCCAGCTTTATGTTTCCTTACATTAAGAAATTAGAAGCCTTTTAATTGTACAAATCATATTCTGTTAGCCAAATCAGCTACTGTCTCTATGTCCATGAGTATCAATAATATAGAATTTGGCCAGAAGCCTGATGCAGGTGTAGGATTCTTCCTGAAAGAAAAGACTCTTCTTTTTCTTCTCCTTTAGTGTTTGAACACCTTTTCATTAAAGATTTTTGCAGCACGAGCATTCACGACTTAAATCTTGATGCTGCTCGCTAATCTAGCCGCTTCTTTGCTAATGTAAACAGTTCATTGATTTTGTACCTCTGAACCTTGGAGCTCCTCCCTGATTCTGATGGCAATATTAAATTTTATTTCCTAGGGTCCAAAAGTTGTTTCACCTGTCAAAGTTCCTAGGTTCTAGCATTTTGTACATTTATAAGCTGTCTCCATGGCTAGCTAACAATGCTCTTGCTTTTTAATTATACACAATTTGCTCGATTATATATATTCAGCCAAAATGGTAAATTACATGGTAAAAGGTGTGAGAGGTCATTAATTGCCCTAACAGTTGTAGTTCTGGCTTAGTTGAAATGAAATTTAAGCTGGCGTGGATAACAAAACTTGGCCCCCGCTCGACTGGAGAGATAAAGAAACTCTAGCGTAGGTAGGTGTTTATGTTGCTCATTTAGAGTATGAATCTTTTGGGTCTATCAGAAACAACCTCTCTACCTAACCAGGTAGGGGTAAGGCCTGCGTACACGCTACCCCCCATACCCCACTTGTGAGATTATACTGGGTATGCTGATGTTATTGTTGTTGAATCTTTTGGGATTTTATTCCATCAATGGTAGCGGTGAGATGTACTATTGAATTTTCACTTGAGCTTCTTGAATGATTCGAGGTAGTATGTAACCTCCTTAACATTTACTATGCTTCCTTTACTCACTGGCCGCATTATAAGTTGATCTGTTATTAGTTGAAAGGACTAAGTTTCTTCAAGAACTAAGTTATCTTTTATTTTTGACAGGATGGAGAACCTAATGATCGTATGATCAACAAATTGTGTGAATATGCTTCGAAAAATCCACTTCGTATACCAAAGGTTGTGTTACTGAGATATTGAACAAGCTTGATAAGATGGAATTATTCTGCTTTCTGAGTTCTACTTTCTGATTTTTATAAATTTTTGTATTCATTTCTTGTTCCTTTTTATCCTTATAAGCATTTGGATGGTATGCCTTACAACCTTGTCATATTTGGATTCTCAAAGATTGTTAAGATTTTTGATATCCTCTAAGATTATATGTTTACATTATTTAAAGCTTGGGAAGAGCTGATGAACTTCAATCTATGGACAGATAACAAGTGTTCTAGAGCAAAGGTGCTACCGGGAACTAAGAAACGAGAATATTGGGTCTGTAAAGGTAGTCATGTGTATCTACCGGAAGTTGCTTACATCCTGTAAGCAACAAATGTAAGTCCCTTGCTCTTATTACATTGAGGGGGGAGGTATCTGATCAAGAAAAGGATAAAGTCGTGAATATATACTAATCTTTCCTCGAAGAATATTATCAAATAGCAACTTCTGCACTTTACTGAGGGAAAGTGAGGAAAAAGAGGTGAAAATGAAAATTTGAATGTATTCCTCATCTGCTACTGTTGCTTCTTCCACTGGGATATCAACAAAATTTTAGGAAATGAGGGCGATCATGTACAAAATTTCAAAACTTTATCCTTCTTGAGAGATATGCACAGTTCCATGATATATTTGTTTTTTTCACTGTTTTCCATTAGCCTTTTAATCTATTGGAGATCATTGCTTTCTTGCTAAACAATGGTGTTTGCTGATTTTCCTACTGTTTTTCGTACAACGAATCCTGAACTATTAGATACGCACTGCAGGCCACTATTTGCTGGCAGCTTTCTCAGTATAATACACATTTTGCTGGATCAGACGAGGCACGATGAAATGCGCATAGTTGGATGCCAAGCTCTTTTTGACTTCATAATTAACCAGGTCAATAGCTCCTTCTTTTGGCTTTACCCTATAGTGGTGATAGTTATCTTGAAGATAAAGATCTGCAAGTTCTCCTTAACAGTTAAAGCTTATAATCTAATTTGACTGTGCATTGTGCAGAGAGATTCTACATATATGTTTAATTTTGAAGGCCTCATTCCTAAAATCTGTCTTCTTGCTCAAGAGATGGGTGAGGATGAAAGAGTGCTTAAATTGCGCTGCGCTGGTCTTCAAGCCCTGTCTGCTATGGTAAACTGCCAAATAAATTTCCTGTTGAGTTACTTATGCTCTTTCTGATGTATGAACTTTGTTTGATGAAAACCACGTTTGTGGAGATACACTCATGAACACTGAGGTTTCTATGAAAGCATATGCTAGGACATTGACATAGATCTTTGACGACTTTAGGTTTGTCAACATTCCGCATTTGTTGTATATTTGTGCTCCATAAACTAGGAACCGAAGTTTATAAGAAGTGTCTTATTGAAGCACAACTTCATTATTCGCTCTCTAACTTGAAAATGATTCCTTCCAAAGATTATGCAGAGAAGTCTTTGAATTAGTTCCTACACCTGCACCATTGAATTCTGTGAATTGCTCCCCTACTGCTTCCTCTGCTGATTATAAATACTGCTTTGATAAGTAAGTTGCTTATGAGTTCTTTCATGTTGAGTTTCACTTTAGTGCGTGGGTTATCTGATTGGTGATGTTGTTTCTGAAAGTAAATAAATCCCTAAATTTGGAAGCTATGTTGCTTGGACTCTCCGAAATTGTTGCCGGATGCGTGTCGGATCCTTCAAAGTAGAGCATTTTTCGAGGATCTGACCTGGGTGCGGCAACATTTTGGAGAGTCTACGCAATGTAATTTGGAAGTATATAAGATTGATGTAGCTAATAATGGGGGTTGATCCCCCACATGAATGGTGGATTTCTGAAAATTTCAAGTTCCTTAGTTCAAATCTAAGTTAGAAAGTGACTTTTGGATTTGAAACTAATTTGTAACTTTAAAGTAAACTTTACTTGTGTGTTTGGTATAATGGAAAATATTTTTCTGGATAAGTCATTTCTGGTGTTTGCTAAGAACATGTAGGAAGGATTATTTGGCGTGTAAGGATAGTGCCTATGCTATGAACATGTTGGAAAGACCATTTGGCATGTTCAGTGAAGTATATGTTTTTTCAGTCTAGATGTATTGGACATTTTGTGTAACAGCCCAGCCCGCTAGTGATATTGTCCGCTCTGGGCCTAGGCCCTCACGGGTTTAAAACGCGTCACTAGGGTCTAAGGCTTGTCAACTTATATATCCAGCATCCCTCTTGTGTTTTACCGATGTGGGACTCCGTCTAAAGTCTGGGGTGTTACATACACCCCCTTTTATGGACTCAGCGTCCTCGTTGAGGTTTGCCCCACCGCATGGGATTCGTCTAGACTCAACACTGAGGTTTGCCCCGCCTAACCGGGATTTGCCTAAACTCAGTTGAACTTTGACCCACAATCCGCAAGGCTGATATAAGAGTGGCTCTGATACCATCCGTAACAGCCTAGCCCGCTAGTGATATTGCCCACTCTGGGCCTAGGCTCTCAAGGGTTTAAAACGCTTCACTAGGGTCTAAGGCTTGTCAACTTATATACCCAACATCCCTCTTGTATTTTGCCGATGTGAAACTCCGTCTAAAGTCTGGGGTGTTACATTTTGCTATCAATCACTGTGGGCCAGATGGATAGATTCTAAGAATGTGTTATGCTGGCAGTGTTGTTTTGTATTTGGCTAGAATATATAATGGAAGGACTTTTAATATCAATACAATTTGTAGAACTCCTATATCATGTACGGCTATTGCTTTTAATGTCACCTTGCCTTGACTGATCCACATTCAGATAGCAATCGTTGCTTCCCATCTTCAGCTTCTTTGCTTTGGAGGACTCTTGCCCTTTGCTATTCTGTCCAAACCTTCTATACCTATAAACAAAAGGTCCTCTTACTGACTCTTGAAGTTGGAAAGAAGCAACAATAACATGCAGCTTCTGCTTGGTCCTTATGAGGATTCAGATATTATTTAATTTTGATGTTTGTCTTTTCCTTTTACTTTGTCAGTTTCTTTATCTGTTTCTCTGGATTCTTTAGGTAAAGTCTGATTTCATTTGTAATGGACAGTCTGAGCAATTCTGTTTCTTTCTTCAACTTTTCATGTACAGATATGGTTTATGGGTGAGTTTTGTCACATGCCAGCGGAATTCGATAGTGTAAGTTATTGCAGACATTTCTATGCTTCTCTGGTTAATCGGTTGTTGATATAATTGGTATAGCATTTCCATTTTGTGAGGTCTTCTTATACCCAATTTTAGAACTATTGTGTTGTTTAGGACAAATCTCTTATCTTTCAAAAAGATTTTCTGCTGTACCTAGTTCAAAATACCATCTTACATGTCTAGGATTATTCTTTTTAATTGGATCACATTTGTATTCGGTCGTTGAAAAGCTTTATATATTTTTACATCACAAAATTTTGCTTTAGCCAATACTATGTGTGAAGAAAGAGAGAAGAATATTCTGAGAGTGAATTGTTTGATCTATCTCAAGTTAGTGCGGATTACATGGTGTTTACAAGAAATTACAGCTCTATTATCAGCCCTATAATCTTGCTAAATTATATAACTATAGGATAAGGGATCCTTTTTATGTTTACAAATTCTTAGTAATCTTCTTTAAGTTGGAGCGTCCATATTGTGCTCCTAACTCGTAGCAAATGTAAAATTGATCCTAAAGTTCCAAATGATCTTATAAGAATATCTGCTAAGTGCCCCATTTGAATTGACGAAGTGATAAGTGGTATTTTGTTAGATAAAGTGACAGTCTATTTCAATGTAGCTTGCTTTTCTAGTGAACAAGATACCTATTATAGGTGTCAAAAATAATATGCATATTACATTGTCTAATGCAGGACATGAACACTTGTTTAAATTCTAACATTCTAGTACTAACACTTGGATTTTCTTAGGGAAGTATTGGGAAGTTCTGTCTGGTGATTGAGAGTATTTTGGTTTTAATTTCATTTATATTACCAGGTGGCGGCTGCAGTTTTAGAAAATTGTGAAGGCCCTAAGGAGAAGCTGGATCCTAATAATGATAATCAAGATAAGCAGAATCATGGAGTCCAACTGGCTTCTTCTGGTGAACACCAGATGTCGTCATCCTCCGATGAATTGAGAAGGGCTACTTCTTGGAGGAATATAGTAACAGACAGAGGCCTTAGTATAACTGGGTAATTCCTCTTTCCATGGTCTTTATGTATGTTAATTATTTTTACCTTTGTAGATCGTCTCACCTCCAATTACAATTCTTTTGTGAACAGGGAAGATTCGAGAAACCCCAAGTTTTGGTCAAAGGTGTGCTTACATAACATGGCGAAGTTAGCTAAGGAGGCAACAACTGTACGGCGTGTTCTGGAGTCCCTGTTCCGTTATTTTGATAATGCTGATCTTTGGTCTCGTGAACACGGAGTTGCCCTCGTTGTTTTGCTTGACATGCAATCTATTATGGAAAATTCTGGTGTTTGATCTTTCTTTAACCTCAGTGATTACCTATTTTTCTTTTAATTCTTGGGGGTTAAGCAGCATATATGTCACCTTAACGCCTTGGACTCACTCCATTCATTTCCTTAAAATGCAGGGCAGAACACACACTTCTTGCTGTCTACTTTGATCAAGCACCTTGATCACAAGAATGTCCTTAAAAGTCCAAATATGCAGATAGAAATTGTTGAAGTTGCCAGCTCCCTTTCTAAGGCAACAAAGGCTCAGCCATCTCTGACGATAGTTGGTGCGTTTAGTGATATGATGAGACATCTCCGCAAGAGCATACTCTGTTCCGTTGATGACTCGGAACTTGGGGAAGAAGTAATTCAATGGAACAGAAAGTTTTACACAGCAGTTGATGAATGCCTTGTACAGATGTCCCAGAAGGTGAAGTTCATGCTTTTATCTTCGAAAGTCTAAATTTATGTAATTTCACTTCTCAAGGTCACCAAAAACATGCACTATGCCCTATTTACCTTTGTTCTAAATGAGGTTATCAGTTTTGAGGATTTTGTTTAGTGAGATCCTCAGAAGTATCGTCCTAGATGAGACAACATTGCCTGACAAGAAGGGAGATGAAAATTTTAATATAGTGCCTAATTTTACATGAGTGTAGACAATGTAAACTGTGATCCCTTTGAAAAACAGGTAGGAGATGCTGGTCCTATTCTTGATGTGATGGCAGTGATGCTGGAAACAATTTCAAATGTAACAGTTATGGTGAGAAATACAATGGCTGCTGTTTATCGAACTGCTCAGATAATTGCATCCTTACCAAATCTTTCGTATAAAAACAAGGCAAGCAGGACTCTATTCTTGGCATCTTTATTTTCTCTTAGTGATGCTCTTGACAGACTGATTGTCAAATTTCTTGTTCTCATTTTTTCCTGTTACCTTTCAGGCTTTCCCTGAGGCATTATTCCATCAAATTCTTTTAGCTATGGTCTCCCCGGACCATGAAACAAGACTTGTGGCACATCGTGTCTTTTCTGTTGTACTTGTACCATCTTCAGTTTGCCCCCGTCCTACCTCTGTCCATCCACGGTCAACAAAGGCTTCTGGTATTCAGAGGACCCTATCTAGAACCGTTTCAGTGTTTTCTTCTTCAGCTGCGCTTTTTGATAAATTAAAAAAAGAACAATCTCCCTCTCATGACAATGTGGCTGGAAAGGAAAAAACATTCAACGCTAAATCAATGGTGAAAAACCAATCCATGTTGAAAAGATTAACATCAACCTATAGTCGAGCTTATACTGTGAAAAGGAATTCGTTACCAGGAACTGATGAAGGAAAAGAGATTGGTAACACAGAAGAGGAGCAGGTAGGCATTTCAATTCAAACAGTTTTTACCTTTGGTTGGAGAAACTAATGCCCACAAGATTATGCTTTCTTGGCTGCCGCTTACCGCAGTTCATTTTGTTTCAGGATGGAATTTCTCTCAAGCTGAAAATTCGACAGATCAGCCTCTTGCTGTCTTCACTGTGGGTGCAGGCAATCTCTCCTGCAAATACTCCAGAGAATTATGAAGCAATTGCTCATACTTACAGCTTGGTTGTGTTATTTTCACAAACAAAGGTGGTGATGCTTTTCTTGATAGTAGATATTAATCTGCATCACTAATATATTTTCCAACGTCCATCTTAATCTGCAATATTTGTCTTTGTGTAGAACTTGAGCATGAGGTTAAGAGTATATGTTATTGGATTCTGCTATATAATGAATTGAAAGCAGCTCTAGAATGGAAAAACTAAGTGTCTCTTCCTTTTTCCTAAATTGCTACACATTTCTCTTGTTATCAATCAATTTCATCTTGTTAAGTTTAACTTGTCTCTAGATGCTGACTTTGCATCAGAAAGATAAACTTTGTATTTGCTTATTAACATTTCTAATGAGTTAGACTAGGCTGTTGTTGATAACTTGCTCATATTTCGTCTTCCAGAAATCCAGCCATGAGGCTCTTATTCGAAGTTTCCAGCTAGCATTTTCTTTGAGGAACATTTCTATTGGAGGGAAAGGTATAGCACAGTGGTTTGAATCTGAATTTGACAAGTTCTTTCCTTTTATCCTTATAAAAGAGCATGTTATCTAGATGTTTTATAAATGCCTGCATATGATCTGATATACTTCTAATCTATGCTGTATTGGCGAAACCATGATATGTTATTCCTTAGTAACACACCTGCACTGCCTCTTGTCATCATTATTGTGTTTGCAGGATCTCTACCACCATCACGTCGCAGGTCACTCTTTATGTTGGCGACATCCATGATTATTTTCCTATCTAAAGCCTACAACTTTATCCCAGTTGTTGCTTGTGCTAAAGCTGCATTGACAGATAAAACAGTAAGGACAAGCCTCAGTCATGTTTTGTTCAATGTGCTCATTTTGCAAATATTTTACACAATACTTTCTCTGTAAAGTTGTCTAGTCTAATTCGATGTTCAATACCTTCAACAGGTTGATCCTTTTCTTCAGCTGGTAGATGACTGTAAACTGCAAGCTGTAACTCGTAATACAGAGCAGGCAATCAAAGTTTATGGTTCGAAAGAGGATGACGATGATGCCCTGAAATCACTTTCAGCAATACAACTATCTAGTAACCAAACTACAGAATATTTTGCTTCAATAATAGTGGAGAGCTTGAGGAATTCTTATAAAGTAAGCATCATATTTGTTCTCATTGTGATTCAATGATAACTTACGCAATGCCGAATGCATTTTGACATTTGACTTATGCGCAGAATAAGACTGCTGCTATAAAGGATCAGTTGCTTAAAGATTTCCTTCCTGATGACGTTTGTCCTTTGGGAGCTCAGCTAGTCTCAGAAGCCTCAGGACAGATCTACCAATTCGGTTCAGAGGATGATAAAAGTCTGGACGAGGTAGTTGGAGCCACTGCTTCTAACTCTTTATTTCTTTTTATCCAATACTCACCATTATCTTATATCCTGTTTTCTACCAGCAGGTTGGGGACCCGACGCTGCCCATCTTAGAGGATGGCGTACCAACTGAGAATAAGAATATATCTAACTCACACCTTACTCTGCAAATTCCAGACCTCTTAACTGTCACTCAGTTCCTCGATTCAGTAAGTTTCTGCTTGCATACCTTCCATTCGTTCCATGCAAACAGTGACCACGGAATTGCGTAAGGAAGAGTTTGGCTGTCGTAATTCTTGCTAGGAACTTCTGAAAGATGTCCTGACAGTTCTTTTGTAGACTCTCCTTTTTTCTTGTTACTCGTTCTCCAGAAGGTGGCACAGGAGAAGTGAAGGTTCTCTGAAATAAACTTATGAAGCCGCCAAAAAAACGTTTTGGTTTTTTTTCTTGTCAGTTTCTATGGAAGAAAAAGAGATCTGAAACTTTAGGCTTTATGACCTCTTGAATGAGGAATATTATTCGTAGGGTTGGAGGGGTGAAAGACAAGGTATATGAAGAATCTTAACATTCAACCGAAAACCTTAAGGCAATGGGTGGAATGAACAAGATATTATAAACCCCCGTGGAAATCCCTACACAGTCAATGAGGGACAAGAGTATTCTCTAACACTCTAATATCATGTTAAGAAAATGAATTTTGGGTCCAACTCAACCTTTTTTGTTGATAAAGTAATAAGATTTCATTAATGAAAGGCATAAATACCCGTATACAAGAAGTATACCAAAAAAGTAGAGAAGCCTCACAAAAAACTGGGTCTAACTCAATCTTAAAAGCTAGTTCATGAAGTGAATGCTATAAAATCTAATAGAAGCGAATTGATGTTGATCCTTCTTAGAGGGAAGCAGGTGGAGTGATTATTCCATGTTTGATCTGAACTTAAGGTAAAACTGAAAGAGTGTTGATATATACTGAATCAAATGATGAAGTCTTCTAAAGAATTTGGCAATTTTGAATTTTGGTATGGAAGAAGTACAGGAAATACAGAATTTCAATGCTTTCATCCAGGGCCAAAATTCCAATCTGGTGGTGATATTAATAGAACGGCAAAAGGGCCTGGTAATGGCAAAGATTATTTTTGCCATTTCTTTCCCACATATAATTTCGAATTGTATCAATGATTTCAAGTGGAGGTGACCGGAAAGTAATTAGGGTTTTTTTTGGGGGCCCTATGAAAAAACGAGGGGTTTCATCAGAAATAGGGGTGGTTGCTCAGCAGAGGTTTGTGGGAAAGGCCCTTTGGTTATAGTTATTTATTTTTCAATCGCGTATGGTTGTAATTCTGACCACTGCGATAATATCATGTATGGCAAGGCTCTTTCCCTAGACATAGTTGTAACTTTTCTAAATCATTTAACCGAAACTTATGCAGGTATCAGATACAACACTGCAAGTAGGAAGACTCTCTGTCTCAACTTCTGATATGACATACAAGGATATGGCAGGCCATTGTGAGGCCCTTCAAGCAGGGAAGCAGGAAAAGATGTCACATTTAATGATTGCCCAAGCGTCTCGAGAAAATCCTTTTGACTTTTATGGACAGGACTATATCCAGGCAAATATGAAGCCATCTTACAACTGCGTTGATATGAAATCTACTCCAGTAAGTATAAAAGAAATGTGGTCATCTTATAGTTTTGAGCATCATTTTCAGTGCACGAGACTGGGAAGAGATGTAGTTTTAAACCCTGCATATTATGGAGAGTGTTGCAAGCATACTACTTTGCTATTACAGGGAGGGAATAGCGTTTACCCAATTTTCCTTTCAACAAGTTTCCATTTTGCACCGTTATAAAAAGAAACCTTTAGGTTGGTAGGCTTCAAAGTCGTATTGTAGAGGCCTACTAAGAAGCAACTTCACATGCAGCAGTAATAAGTAAGAAGCAGCTTCATATGCTGTAATAACTATATATTGAAGTGACGGAATCATGATATCATAGATGTTGTTTTAAAGGGAAAAAAGGAAAAAGAAGAGAAGCTCACCATTAAGTATGGTCCCCGGTTTTCTTCCATAAATTGCAATCTAAAGACAATGGAAGCTCAAACTACTCCCCTCCCCCAACACAATCAAGTGCATTAACATACCATGTACAATTGAGCAAGAAGGAAACTTAGGATAATCACATCAAAATTAAGGTGGCATCGATACTTTTAGAAAGGAGAGTTTTGTCCTATCACAACCATGTAACATGCTTGAGCTACACCATCTTATATTAGATAATCATTAGTGCTGTCTAATTTCATTGGAAGATAATTTGAAAGAGCCTTGAAAATGCTGGTGGCGAACCAGGGTATGTGTGAAACAGGTGCCCAATTTCTCTGGTGCTAGAGTGATCGGTCAATGTGATTCATTACAAATATGATCTCATGTTTTCCTTGTAAGTGTGCACTACAGTATTCAGACTGGAGATCACATTTCTTGTCTAGTAGCTTCTCTACAAGCATGCATGAAATAGTGGCTTTACGTGCTACAAATATAAATTATGTGTATGCTTTAATTTCTATCCTATAGTTTCAACTCTGAAACTCATGTATGTTGCAGGTTCACGTCAAACATGGCTCTGACTCCAATTTGTCGAATCCCTTTATCAATGTCACTCCAACGCCATGTGCAACTGAATCCCAGTGTCATCCCAACTTCTTTGCACTACCTGCTTCAAGTCCATATGACAACTTTTTGAAGGCAGCTGGAAGTTAATGTCATCAGTTCAAGAGTTTGAGAGGTAGCAAAAGCTTGAAGAATCTCACTTTTGTCTAAATTTTTGCATCACTCTACTGCTAATATAGATTGCAAACAATTTTGGGGTCTGCTCATTGGAACATATTCTGATTTCTTTCTTCTTGTATCGTTCTTCCTATCCATTTGATCCGAGAAAAGTTACTAAGATTCATAGAAATGAGGGAATTTTGTATAGAATATTTTAAAAAGAACGTAAGATTCTATATGTTGAGCTTAGGCTGGCAAATATCAACTCTATGCTATGTATATATGATCTTTATAACTACAATTCATCAATGAAGGCATTACTTTTCTTTCCTGATTTACTTCTTTCTGTACTAAGTTTTATAGCAAAATGTGCAGAATGATTAGTCTGGTTTCATGAGCTTCTCACTTTTTCTTCCCCTTTTCTCGAGGGTGGACGTAGTGAAATTTTGGTGATTTTTCTTCTCTTTTATACCTATATATTTATATAATATATTATATACATATACACGTATGAACACACGAAGCTCAAAGTAACATATTGATAGACACATATAACCATGTATTGTTGATGACTTTTATAGCCTTTAAGAATTAAATTCTTCCATCAACATTAATGTTCAAAAACCTAAAAGCATTTTATAATAAGTATCGATTACTATGATATAGAAAATAACAAATTTGTTATCGCATTGTCCAAGAACCCAGTACTACATGAAAGGGATAAGCACATCGAAAAATAATAATATTTGATTAGATAGCTTCACAAGGAAGTGGAGCTTGAGGTCGTAAAATGAAAGGATATTCTTACCAAGACATTAAAGATTGATATTTTTTGGAAGATACGAAATTACAAATGTCTCTTAGTGTGATGAATCAATTCTAAAAAGGAGGAGGTGTTAAGATATTAAACTTCTTTCATACATCTTAATCTTGCAGTTCGTGAACTAAAATATTTAAATGTATGGTTTAAAAGATGCACGTAGCAGCATATAGTTTTGTTCACTTACGTCAAAGTTAAATTATATGATGTTACATGACTTATAAATACTCATGTATCATAGACATTTCATCGCAGCGATTGTCATTTCCTCTCATTCTCTCCTAGCAAGTTTGAATATTTAACATCCTGCTCGATTTAACTGATTGAAAAGCTAAGTGATTTCTAAATGTTACGCCCCATATTTTCGTACGTAAAAGTATATCGTAAGTCAATTGATGTAAGCTCAGAAATAAGATCATCTCTGAAAGTACATAAAGTAAGTTAATAATGTTATTTTGGAGGTTACAAATATTAAAGATCATGGATAACAAGTACCAAAAGGGCTGGAAGGCTTAGAAGCTAAACGTATTGAAGAAAATAAGTTTTGTCGAAAGTCGACAAATTGAAAATGTTATAACGTGTACTTTTGGGATGAGATTAGGGTGCTTAACATGATAAAGAGGTTATGTTATGAGTTATTTTAGTCGTATGATAGTCATGTGTTATGTTTTGAAGTCAAGCTAGTTGTGGAACAAAAGTTGGCAAAGGTCATCACAAGTTACATTCATAAATATGCTGAAAATTAGGTCAAATGTAGCTGAGCTTTTCTCGCAATGTACTTTGAATTATGAGGTGATCCACCTACCAAATTGAAGATCTACAAGTCTAGTTCTAATGCATTAAACCGTTTGTCGATACAACATCGCAATATAGAGATATTCCCATTTTTGCGAGACTGTGCAAGCAGCTCCCTTGGGACCCACAAAGTCGGTGTAAAACTCTGGCTTGTATATAAGTCAATTCTAAGTCGTTTTAACTCATATTTCTCGACCAAAACAGTTCCTAAACCTTCCTAGATGCTCTCCAAGGGTTCCCTATGATCCTAGAGTGAATCCAAAGATAAACCACGCAAGTTCGATGAAAAGAATATTGTAACTACCATTAACTCCCTTTCCTTCTCATTGTGACGATTTAGGAAGTTACTTGGTGTTGAAGTGAGTTAAAGAACGGATGGTTCTTGGTATATTTGAGGTAAGTTTCATCTTCCATAACCTAATTTTAAGTTTGTACAAGTGTTGGGTTGAATTTTGTTGGAGGATTCTTGAAGAAACTAGTAACTATGAAACTTGAAGTTGAGCTATGTTGTGGGTTGTTTTTACATGTTTTAGGATACCAAATGGAATTGTAAAGGTATGAATATCATGGTGAGGATGAGGGGAAGTGAAGATGAAGATCATTGTGCTAGAACATGTTGAACTGGAGCTATAAAAGACCCTATGAAGTTATGCACATAAGTTGTTTGATAAAATGACTAAATGAACTTCTTTATAGAATATGAAGTCGTTATTGATACCAATCCTTTGTATGATATAGATTACCATCCGTAAGAGATGTGAGAACTTGTGCAACGGTTGTAGCTTCGTTGATAGGGTACATTAACGCTATCCCTTCTTTCCTTTTGGCACGATCCATATGATACAACAAAACAAGCAAATATGCAACTTTCACAAATGACTCTATTCTTAGAAGTACTAGAGTTGCCTATGTTCTTGATTCCCCATATATCCTATTATCATATCGTCTGTTCATGGGTCTCAGAAAATACGTAAGCTGATAAAGTTTATTTGTGTTATTAACCGAAGGCATATTGACCTTATGACATTCCGAGAGATCGTATTAACTTACTTCATTATGCATTGCATTTATTTATACATGTATATTGACCCATGACCAGATGGCATTATATACACGTATATTATATGTATATGGGGTATGTGAAAAGGTTATGGCATTATATACACACTACCACCTGATCAGCTGACATACATTAATGATTTCGCCCACTGAGATCGAGATGATATGATGGGATGCCCTCAGAGTCTTGACGATGTTATGCATACATATACCTATGCATGATATGACATTTATACGCATATGCATGACATTATAAATGTTTCATGATTCACAGAGCTATTCAGACTTATAGGTTGAGTCTTTTACATCATGTTTTTTTATGTCTTTTATATACTGATTTTTATACCTTACATACTCGGTACATTATTCGTACTGACGTCCCTTTTGCTGGGAACGCTGCGTTTCATGCCTGCAGGTCCTGATAGACAGGTGGATAGACCTTCCCAGTAGACTGAGTCAAATATCAGCTTGGTTGGTAAGCTCCACGTCCTCGGAGTTACAAGGTCTAGACCTTGGAGTCCATTTTATATATACAAGTTTGATGGGTAGGTCGAGGCCCTGTCCCGACCTT